>CM021100.1:70458178-70578572 GCA_007115665.2 Sequoiadendron giganteum
ATCCCTCAACCCCTAATCCCTCTTAATCCCTCAACCCTCAACCCTCAACCCTTAAAACCTAATCCCTCAACCCCTAATCCCTCTTAATCCCTCAACCCTCAATCCTCAACCCTTAAACCCTCTTAATCCTCAACCTCAACCCTCAACCCTTAAACCCTAATCCCTCAACCCCTATACCCTCAATCCCTCAACCCTAAACCCTAATCCCTCAACCCTTAAACCCTAATCTCTCAACTCCTATACCCTCATAATCCCTCAATCCTTAAACCCTAATCCCTCAATCCCTATACCCTCTTAATCCCTCAACCCTCAACCCTTAAACCCTAATCCCTCAATCCCTATACCCTCTTAATCCCTCAACCCTTAAACCATAATCCCTCAATCCCTATACCCCTCTTAATCCCTCTACCCTCTACCCTCAACCCTTAAACCCTAATCCCTTAATCCCTATACCCTCTTAATCCCTCAATCCTTAAACCCTAATCCCTCAACCCTTAAACTCTAATACCTCAACCCCTATACCCTCTTAATCCATCAATCCTCAATCCTCAACCCTTAAACCTTAATCTCTCAATCCCTATACCCTCTTAATTCCTCAACCCTTAAACCCTAATTCCTCAATCCCTATACCCTCTTAATCCCTCAACCCTCAACCCTGAAGAAAAAGTTCACCATACGAGACAAGAGTTGCTATGTTATTTTTTTCTGAGAAAAACAACACCAATTTGTGTACGTCCCTCGTTTGAACCCCTTAATGTCAATAATTTTCAAAATAAATTAGTAGTTTAGAAAGTAGACTCAGAGCACTTGAATCCTTCTTTTTGTTCCATCTCAAAATTTTGAGTCTAAGTATCCTCAATTTCACGTCCAAGGTCAGTATTTCTCGATTTCAGAAAAAAGCTGTCCACTTAAGTCCCCTTTTTGGGAACCATCTTTGTGCACTTACTCAGAGAGTGAAGTAAAGATGGGCAAAGAGATATTTCTGATGGTGGTGTTGTTGGGCATGGTGGGAGGATGCCCTCCTCACGAAAGAAGTGCCCTCATCCACTTCAAACAACACCTGCACGATCCACATCAACTCTTGGCATCATGGAAAGGCTTATACTGTTGCTCATGGAAGGGAATCATCTGCCATAGGCTAAATGGCCATGTGAGTGGTCTGGATCTTAGCACCTTTTATCCCTTGTCAACAGTAGCGAGGAATTCAAGCAGCCAAGTTTTCCCTGCTTTAGTCCAACTGCAGCATTTGGAGTACCTTGACCTCACTCAAGTTGACTTGTCCCCTATTCCCTTCCCTTCACATCTTCAGAGGCTTAGCAGATTGACGCATTTGAGCTTCGATGATTGTGGGCTTACCGGCCAAATTCCAAGGGAGCTTGGCGACCTGTCTAAATTGGAATTTCTGGACATCTTCGACAATCCTCATCTTACTGGCCAAATTCCAAGTGAGCTTGGCAACCTGTCTAGCTTGAAAATTCTAGGCATTTCCTACAGTTGTAATCTTGAGATGAGGCAATCAGGCTCATGGATTCGAAATTTGCGAGGCTTGGAGGAACTCTATTTGTACGATGTGAATCTAACAACGGGAGATGATGGCGTGGTAGAGAATGTTGCATCTCTCACCAACCTTACATCACTTGGCATGTCTGGGCTATCAGGTACAATCCTCTCTTCTCCTGCAAACCTCACATCCCTCTCCCATCTCTACCTTTATGATAGCGATGTCACTCACCAACCCTTTCCCGTCTGGATTTCAAACCTTACATCTTTGGTTTCCCTCAAGCTCTACAACTACAGTCTCCATGATTCCATCCCTCTTGTTGTGTTAAGTCTTCCCCATTTGAGCAACCTTGACTTGTCCTACAACCCCAAACTCAAAGTAAACCTATCCTTCATTGTGCAATATGCTTCCCAACTTAGTATCCTTTCTATTGCACATTCAAATGTGGGAGGAGTGATTCCAAATTCTATTAGAAATATGTTCTCCTTGACCCACTTGGATCTTTCAAGTAATAAAATTGGAGGCATTATTCCTCCTACTATTGGAAATATGTCCTTGTTGACCCACTTGGATCTTTCGGGTAGCAAATTGAAGGAATTCTTCCTCTTTCTGTTGGAAATATGTCCTCATTAACCCACTTACATCTTTCTAATAATGCACTAAGAGGCAACATTCCATGGAGATCTTTAGGTGGACTATCAAAGTTGTTAGATCTTTACCTATATTCAAACCAATTAAATGGGAGCTTGCCATCTAATTTTGGTAATCTCTCCTCCTTGATCACCCTTTCTCTTAGCAATAACTATTTGAGTGGCACTTTCTTACTTTCTCAGCTAGAAAGTTTCACAAAGATAACTGAATTAGGCCTTTCCAATAATTTCTTGACAATAGAAATCAGCCCCTCTTGGATCCCTGAATTTCAGCTTGAAATTTTGTATTTGAGTTCTTGTAATATGCATGACGATTTCCCTGCTTTCATATCCACTCAATACACCATAGAGATTATAGACCTATCCAACAATTCTTTGAGTGGAAATATTCCAAAATGGTTGTGGGATCTTACATATTTGGAGAGACTCAA
This sequence comes from Sequoiadendron giganteum, assembly GCA_007115665.2. NCBI lineage: Eukaryota > Viridiplantae > Streptophyta > Pinopsida > Cupressales > Cupressaceae > Sequoiadendron > Sequoiadendron giganteum. The sequence goes on from CM021100.1 coordinate 70,460,761, forward strand.
TCTCTCATATAACCAATTTAGAGGACCATTGTCCTCTAAGTCTAGTGCATTTGGTGCTCAATATGTGGACCTACATAGAAACAAGTTACAAGGGAATATCTTTGTGCCACATCCTAATGTGCAGTTCCTTGACATGTCAGAGAATCAGTTTGAGGGTATAACTCAAAAAAATATGAACAAATATGGTCCTAGTCATCTCATATATTTGTCACTTGCAAATAACAGTATCAATGGTATCTTTCCACATTTTTTTTGTGGAGGTCCCCAATTGGAGGTTCTAGATGTGTCACATAACAAGTTTATAGGTGATTTATTTGCAAGTTTTGGCAATTGCTCATCAACATTGAAGGTGTTGAATCTAGAAGATAATTATTTGGAAGGTGAAATTAAGAGCATGGTTTGCCTTCAAACATTAAAATTAGGAAGTAATATATTGCAAGGGGTAATTCCATTATCACTTCAAAAGTGTAGCTCTTTGGAGATTCTAGATTTGGGATATAATAACATGCAAGGAAAAATCCCAAATTGGATAGATAAGTTGATTGATCTCCGAATTTTAGTATTGAGATCCAATAAATTCAAAGGTGAAATACCAATGCAATTGGAAAAGCTACAACATCTTCAAGTTTTGATTTTGTCAAATAACAATTTTTTTAGAGTTATTCCAAGCAGCTTGAGTAACTTGAAAGTAATGAAAAATCAATCAGAAAGCCCAAATGTACTTCAATATTCAAATTCCAGTTCAGTAACTTATATAGATAAAATGAAAATAGTCAACAAAGGACAATATCTAGAGTATGCAAAATCTTTGGCAATGGTTCGATGTATTGATCTCTTTGATAATAACTTTTCTGGTGATATTCCTCAAGGCATTGGATTCCTCATTGGTCTAAAATTTCTCAATTTGTCAAGAAATCATCTTAGTGGAAAAATTCCTACTTCTTTTGGAATGCTTGTGAAATTGGAGTCACTTGACATTTCAAGGAACCATCTTATTGGAGATATTCCTGCAGAACTACAGTTTCTCACATTTTTGAGTTATTTCAACATATCATATGATAAATTATCTGGTAGAATACCATTGGGAGGCCAAATTTTCACTTTCAATGGTGGTTCATTTTCAAACAATGCTCATCTCTGTGGAATTCAAACAAACAAAAGTTGTTCCTCTTCTATTCCTTCAAAGTCCATATATGAAGATGTATGTGATGAAGAGTGGGATGAATATGTGTGGTGGGAAGTGGGAGTTGGGTTGAGCATTGGATTTGGATTTTCACTTGTTATTCAAGTATTATGTTTCAGCAAAAAATGCCATATTAAATATTTCAAGTTCATGGATGAAGTTATTGTAATTCTTGATCAAAATATTGGAAAAAAAATATTTTAATAAAGTTATTTTCTTCCCCTTCCCTTCTCCAAATGTGAATGCACAAGGATTTTCTTATTATTCTTGTTTTTTTCTTATTGATAAAAATATTATTTTAAATATCATATTGTATATACCTCCATGTATACCATGAAATTAAATAGATATTCAAAAATAATTGAATTCTCACTTGATAATTGCAAATTAATCATGATTATGAGTGCACGCGAAAAATTGTCAATAATCATGTTTTAATTGTCCATTGCAAAGATAAGTACTTAATAGGAATTTTCCCATGATTTAAAATTCGAATAAATGCCATTCATACTTTTTGTCACTAATTCATACTTTCTCTCACAAATTTCTTTTCAAACGGTTTAATATTTTTTGTGACTAATTCAATTACTTCTGCAAACTTTCCACACGTCAGAAATCTTTGAATGTTATTACTCCACAACCTTTCCATATTTTTTCGGGCATTGATAAACTTTCAAAAGCCAATTCTTTTTAAGACTTTTGAAGGTTATTTATGTTCGCTTGTTTTATGAGAGAATTTTCAAATGATTTAACATCTACACTTACACGGAAGTCCATAAGAAACAATACCTTTTTTTTGAGAGAATTTTCCAACAATTTTTTTGACAATAGAAATCGACACTTATTGGATCCCTAAATTTCAGCTTCAATATTTGTCTTTGAGTTCTCATAATATGCTTGGTGATTTCCTCGCTTTTATATCAACTCAATACATCATAAGTGATATAGAACTATCCAACAATTTTTTGAGTGGAAATATTTCAGAATGGTTGTGGGATCTTACTTTCTTCCAGAGACTCAATCTCTCATATAATCAATTTGGAGGAGCATTGTCCTCTAAGTTTACTGCATTTGGTGCTCAATATGTGGATATGCATAGAAATATGTTACAAGGAAATATTTCTGTGCCACATCCTAATGTGCAACTCCTTGACATGTCAGAGAATCAATTTGAGGGCATCATTAAAGAAAACATGAACAAATATGGTCCTAGTCAACTCATTTATTTGTCACATGCAAAAAATAATATTGGCGGTGTCTTTCCACCTTCTATTTGTGAGGGTCCTCATTTGGAGATTCTAGATGTGTCAAATAACAAGTTTATGGGTACTTTGCTTGCAAGTTTTGGCAACTACTCATCAACATTAAAGGTGTTGAATCTAGAAAATAATCATTTGGAAGGTGAGATCAAGAGCATGGTTTGTCCCCAAACATTAAAATTAGATGGCAATAGACAACAGGGGTCAATTCCATCATCACTTCAAAAGTATGCCTCTTTGGAGATTCTAGATTTGGGATATAATAAAATGCAAGGAGAAATCCCAAATTGGATAGATAAGTTGATTGATCTTCAAATTTTAGTATTGAGATCTAATAAATTCAAGGGTGAAATACCATTACAGTTGGTAAAACTACAACATATTTGGCAATGGTTCAATATCTTGATCTCTCTAATAGCAACTTCTCTGGTGATATTCCTCAAGGCATTAGATTTCTCATTGGTCTAAAATTTCTCAATTTGTCAAGAAATCATCTAAGTGGCAAAATTCCTACTTCTTTCAAATATCTTGTGAAATTGGAGTCACTTGATATTTCAAGGAACAATATTATTATTGGAGGTATTCCTACAAAACTACAAGTTCTAACATTTTTGAGTTATTTCAACATATCTTATAATATCTGGTAGGATACCGAGAGGAGGCCAATCTCTTACATTCAATGGTGGTTCATTTTCAAATAATGCACATCTTTGTGGACTTCAAATAAACACAATTTCTTCCTAGATTCTCTCTCTCCAAAGTTCACACATGATGAAGATGTAAATGAAGAAGGGTGGGATGAAGAAATGTGGTGGGAAGTAGGAATTGAATTGAGCTTTGGATTTGGGTTTTCAATTGTTATTGGAGCATTATGTTTCAACAAAAAATGTTTTTTTAAATGTTTCAAGATCATGTCCATGAAGTTATTTTCATTCTTGATCAAAATGTACAGTAAAAAATATTTTAATAAATTTATTTTATTCCCCTTCCCCTTCCCCTAAAATATTCCCTCCTCATGCCTTCTCTAAGTGTGGATGCATATGAATTTTCTTATTATTTTTATTTTGTTCTTATTGATAGACATTGTTATTTTAAAAATCATATTGTATAGTAACTCCATGTATAACATGAAATTAAATATAAACATTAAAAATCAATTTAGTTGTCTATTTTGAATTTGTCTCTTATTTTGATTAAATCTTAACATGTACATTATTCCACATAAATATGAAATGTAGGGTCTTTTATAAGTCAAGTAGATGAGACTCCCAACAAGTTGTCAATATAAAGTGTCATCAACAAAAGGTGAAGAATACATAGCCTCAAGTTTGACTCCTAATAGAAATGGAGTTGATGCAAGCTTATAATTAGTCATAAAAAATTTGGAGAAAATATCATGAGAATACTTGAGTTGTGTAAGAAATATTTTGGAGGATGACTAAGTGATCTCAATCCATGTAACATTCCGATTGTTCTACTCATTAAATTTCCTATGTTTTAACCTTGGGTGAAAATAAAATGATGGCTATACTTTAAGAAATATTTTTTTTCTTTTCAAATACAAAAATGGCATGCATATTTTAAATAAAAATCTTTCTAAACTTTCCCGTTGCATTATATCAAGTATTAGTACTTTCCAATGTATTGATTTCATAGTACATAATTTCATGATAACATTTCTCTTTTACAAATTTTCCATAATAATGGATATAAAAATAAATTCAAGGCTCCATTGAGCTTACTAGCAATAGATATATGAATGGTCCAGGTACCTTCCATCAAATCTTGGTCACCAACTGATGAGGAGAAGCATCACTCGAGTGTTTTTTTTCCAACCTTGGACTAACTATGATCCTCTGCACATCTACCTAACTGGTAAGATGGCCCTACCCTTCGATGAAGAAATTGGTTTGGTAACCTCATAATAATAATGACCTTCCCTAAGATTGGTGTTGTGTCCTATATATCTAGATTGGTCACACAATGGCTACAACCTACCATATGGCATTACCTACCTAGTATGTAAACCTAGATCACAGTGAATTGACAATGTAAACAATGGAAAATTATGCTATTTTGGCCAAAGTATTCATCACCTCTAATTTAGGATGGACATCACATGCTCCCTCACCTTCCTAGCTCTATTTGTATTTGACCATTCATATTCTATGCATAGGCTATCCCCTTTCACCATGGATTATTCTAACCCTAGGAACAACCTATTAACTTTGTGTTTACTATGACCCAAATACTTGGTAAATCAAAGTAAGTTCAAGAATTCTCTATGACTCAACTTCTCTTACTAAGAATTAGCTAAATAAGCTCTATCTATAATATAGTATTTAATGCTATTATAAGTTCACCCATTCCTTATTATGGAATATATACATACACTCAAGAAATAAAGATCCTTAGACTAGATACATTAAGAAATATTTTTCTTTCACATAAAGAAGAGAATAACCTTTCCATAGTAAATAATTAAACGAGTTTCCCAAAAAAGGCAAACAAAGATGCATAATCTTTTCAAATTCATACAAAACATAAAAGAGTAGAAATTAACATGCCTATTTATACAAAGCTCCAATCGATCAAACTGGATTCCTAGCTCAGTCTTTCCAAGATCAACAAGAAATTCCCAACTCTCTCTCTTCCACTCACCAAAAACTTACTGTCAAAAACCTCTCACAAACTCTCAAACTTAGAAAATCAGATTAACAACAACTCATAAAATAAGCATCAAGAGTGCATAATGTGTCCCAATTGAGGGAGAAAGCACCTCTATTTATACACAAATGTGAGCAACTGCAAGATAGAAACAAGCTATCAAAGATGACACTTCGCAATCCAAAAGGTTTGACTCAACAAGAAGATGAAAGGGTGGTAGCTAAAATCATTACACAGGAAAAACATGCACATCCAGATTTCACCATAAGCAATGAGTTGCTCATTCTAATGGACAAGAAGAATAAAAATCATAAATGCAAGGTTAATATCTCCACAGGTCGACTCATTTTGGTCAACTTCTCTTTTGACTATTTCTCATATTTTAATTTTCTTCATATGTTTGAATTCATTTGTAGATTAGACTTCTATTTCATTCACACTATTCATAATTTGGAACCACCAAAACATCACATGCCCTATTCTTTTGGGTTTCTATTTGATAAAGACTAGGTCAAATTTTCCAATACATCGAGTATTCACTTTGCCTTCATGTTTTTACTTAGTCTTTGCAGATTTATCTCTAATATTGGTTTGTATTTGATTTCATGTGCTTTATTCCAGTGTTGCCTATGTTTCCATTTCCCAACATTTAAACACTTAATACATTGTCTTTAGTTTATGTGTAACCTCTAACTTAAGTGCTATTCCTTTGTTTTTGTGCTATATACTATCTGTATATGTATTGCTACATTCATAGTTTATGTTGTGTTTTATATGTTATGTGCTTAGTAAAAATTTCAGCACTATTTGAAATAATTAACATATATTTAATATATAATATATATACATAACATAATATGTATATATGTATACACACACACATATATGTATATATCTCAACTAATAAGTTTATAAAATACTTTATTTGATATTTGAATACACACACATATTCTCATATTTCACATATTTATGCATCTGTATATATATATATATACATATATATATTAATATACTACTATGGATGTTTTTTTCGTCAATACATACATGCATGTTAATATATATATATATATATCATGCCTTGATATTTAAAAAAATATATGCATAATGCCATCGATCGTCATATATACACAAAGTGTACATATATATATATGTCACCTTTGTCTGATTGATGTTCCCATGCATATGGGTAATCCATCCATGAGCATCCATAGATATGCCTATATATGTATACTCATGCATGTTTAAATACTCATACACGTCTCAACATATACATGTATATATATTTTATGTATATATCTCATTGATTAAATATAAACTAATAAAAAGGAACTCACACATCACAAAGAGACTCAACACTTTTAATCCTCAAGACAAGAACGTTCATAAAAAAAACCATTACAACTTTAAATCATACTCAAACAAGACTAAAGGTAACTTACTATTTCCCAAGCAATTGAACCGACTCGACAAAACTAGAAGTGAGTGTGTGAAAGCTTAGTTTAGGTCTTATTAAGGGTTACCAGACTGAGTTCTTCTCTTGAGTGATACTTCCCCTCTCTTCCAGAGGCTTGATTCTATTCCTACATCCAACTTATTACATTGCAATAGTAGTTAGCCGAAAACAATACATTCATTTGCATCATGTATATCACAATCAGAATCATTATATAACATCAAATTGAATCAAACATTTATTCTTCATATTTTCAAAATACATTAATTGAAAGAATTTTCACCCAACTAGGTAAAAGTAAATAAATAGTAACACAATGGGGTTTAACATAGTCCCCCTTTGTGAATCATCATCCTCGATGATTTTAAGTACCATACATAGACATAAACTATAAACATAAACATAACATAATTTATTTTCAAGAACTCTCAAAAGCATGTAAGAAATGAGGAAACTTCTACTTAATCTCAACATACTCTTCCCAAGTGACAAAATCTTTTGCATATTGGTCCCACTAGACTTTGCATTGCAAAACCTCTTTGTTACGTAAGTGAAGCTTATGTGTTTTGTGCACCTTGAGAGGCTTGATTTTTACCACTCTCGGATCATGTACCTATAAAGAATTCCAATCAATAACATGGTTATGCTTTGGTATATACATTTTAAGGTATGAGACATGGAACGTGTTGTACATCTTGGCAAGAGCTAGTGGAAACACAATTCGATAGGCAACAGGGTTTACTTCCTCAAGAACCTCAAAAGGACCTACATAGTGTAGAGCTAGTTTCGATGAATTTCCAAACTTGATGGAACTCTTATGAGGTTTAACTCTTAACAACACCTTTTTCCCTAAAGAGAAATTTACTAGTACCCATTTAGAATCTGAATAGGTTTTCTGCCTTTCATTGGCTTCTGCTAGCCTCTGCTTAACAATTCCAATTTTCTCCTCCATCTCCAATAACATCTCTAGACCCATGCTTATCCTATCCTCTAGCTTATCCCAGCTTATAGGAGTTCAACATTTCCTGCCATACAATGCTTCAAATGGAGCCATCTTGATTGCAAAATGATAAGAATTGTTATATGAAAATTCAACCAATGGTAGGTAATCTTCCCACTTGTATTGGTGATCCATGTAGTACATTATCGGTAGATCTTCTAGCACTTTGTTCACCCTTTTAGTATGTCTGTCCATTTCCATATGATATTCTAAACTTATGTTCAACTGAGTTCCAAGTGAGGAAAATAAGGTATTCCAAAACCCAGATGTCACACAAGCATCCCTATATGAGATAATCTTCTCAAGAATCCCATGCAACCTAAAAAAATCTTGTATAATTTTTTGAGTTATGATAGGAGCTCCATCAGTAAAATTCCTTGAAATAAAATGCACCACCTTGGTAAGATTATCCACCATTACTAGGATGGAATTGTGCTTATTCCTTGACATAGGTAGACCTTTCACAAAGTCTATACTAATGACTTGCCACTTACTTTTGGGAACATCATATGGATACAAAAGACCTATAGGTTGATGAGTTTTTTCCTTCACCCTTTGACATTCTAAGCATCTTGCTATAAATCTTGCAGAATCCCCCTTCATTCCCTTCCAAAAATATAATGGCTTCACATCCACCAACATCTTGGTCACTCCAAGATATCCATAATATGGTGCCTTGTGAACTTGTTTCCATACCAAGTTCCTTAACTCCTCTAAATAAGGTACATAAAATCTCCCTTTAACCTTAGTAATCCATTAGGTTCAAAAGGATATCCTTCATACCTTGTGATGAGTCTAGAATTTGGCCTAGTTAGAGGGGTAGAATCTCTTGTTATTTTTTGAAATTACCACAGACTTTGACATTATATAATGACACTTTCATATAGTTTCTCTAGTTATATGACATATGGACAAATTTCCTTTTTGTTGGTTTTAATGATATTTACCCATTATGTGGACCATCTATATTTATCTTGCATGTGATTGATGAATTTTCTTTAAGGTGGTTATGATTATGCAATTACAATGTGTACTGACATTATTCTACAGACATGTTTGAAATGCTAAGTTGAGAAATGCAACCACCAGTCGGTCAGGTTGAGGAGTCGCATGAAGGTCAACTGAAGAAGATAGAAGATTCTTGTGTCAGCCACATGTAACCACCTTACATCGATCTTTAATGGCATTGAGCATTGTGGGCGTTACTATAGTGGTTGATTCCACATTTGGGCATGCATGTCTAAATGGATTCCCCTACATGCATAACCAATCCTTCCATTTTTCTCTTTCTTTCCCTAAATGGAATCCTCTCAGTTAGTGGGAGTTGATGGCCCTATTTAGTTGATAAATAAGGCTTGAATCCTCCTTCCTCGGGCTAGTGATAGCAATTTAGTGAGTTGATCGCCAAGTTCTTGTACAAGCTGATTATCAGCCATATTTCTGTAATTGCATTTTCTGATAAATGAAATGAGATTTTGAGTTGAGTATCCAAGTTTTATAGTAGTTTAAAGGACACTCATCCAAGGAGGCCCACTTGGTGAGTAATCAGTTCCTTTAGTTTAGTTAGATTAGTGTTAGTTTTTGTTCAGTACTTAGTTAAGATCCTGGTATTGACTGTTCCTACAGCCACTAGAACTGTGTTTTGTGACTATTCCTATAGCCAAGGTGGGCAAAGTAGTTTTTGTTGAATGCTTAGATTTTCCTTCCTGTTATGCATAATCAGTTTAGATTTGCTTGAGTGATGTTCAACATTTGCTTTGTTTCCTTTCATGCAATTTTCTTTTAGCCTTAAGATTTTCTTAGTTATAGAACTGAGATTACTACTCTAGAATTCCTAGTGCACATACTGTGTTGACCCATTTCAAGTTCACGTCTCTGGGTTGACAATTTAAATGTACCTTCATGATGGTTAAAATGGCTATTCAGGTCAGATGTCCAATCTATGAATCATGGCAGTAAGAGCTTAGTTATTGAAATCATTATAGGAGGCCGACATTTTTGGCACTGTTGTCGGGGATGGTGTCAAACTAGGGAGTCCTTCATTGATAGCTTTTTTTTGCTATTGTATTTCTGAATTTTTCTCTTAGTGTTAGAAGTATGATCCACTATTCTTCCCCATCCATTATTTGTGTGAGTTGGCTGATATTGAGTTGATACTGCATGCATAGAAGAAGAAGAGATTCTTATGGGAGATTCCTTCCTAATAATCTTGAACCATTTCAACTAGTAGAACGTCCAAATCTACCTAGAGACGAAGAAGAAGAAGAACCACAACCTTTTGTTGATATATTCTCTGACTTGACTAGTTCTGAAGTTTCCCTTGAAGATCAAAATCCTTTTGAAGAACCTTTTATTCTAGAATTTCATCAAGCAGACATGGCTGATGCAAATGGAGATAGGCCTAACAGGCAGAACCAACTAGCTTTCCCCAAACCCATTGATGAACAGAATGAAGTAGATACCCTCAAAAATATCCCTACTTCAGCCCTTCCTAAATTCTATGGGCTTGTCATAGAAGATCCTGATACCTTCTTGTTTGAGTTTGATATACTCTGCAAAAGAAATGACTGTACAACTGATGCCCATAGACTCAATCTATTTCCTACTACTCTGAAAGAAGCTGAATTAAGATGGTTTATGAGCCTTGGTAGAAATACTGTGAGAACTTGGGAAGATATGAAGACAAAGTTTCTTGAGAAGTACAAAGAATATTACAGGGGTAGTGACATGAGAGGAGGTGACATTTTCAAAATGCAGCAAAAAGAAGATGAGAGTTTGGAAGATTTCATTTCAAGGTTTCCATTTTGTCTACAAAAATCTCCATATCATACACTTAATGAGGACTCACAAAAGTTACTTTTCTTGAGAGGAATTAATGAAAGCTACACTGATGCCTTGGATCTAATGGCGGAGGAGATATAACTCAAGTCCCTTGGGATGATATCAAGAAGATATGCCAGAACTATTCTAGGGCAACTTCAAAGAAAGGAACAACCTACCAATCCTCTATGGGTAAGTCATCTAGCAATGGAGTCTCAAGGATGGAGATTACTAATTTGTTGGCAGATTTCAAGCAAGATATAATTAACAATCTAGCTACTCAGCTAGATACACTTCAAGCTAAAAAGAAACATGAGGAGGCAGAAGCAATACTGACAAAATATTTACCTTAGTGTAGACAAAAGAAGAGGGACTATAGATGCAAGGTGACATCTAACATTGACAGTAAGTAGAGTCCACCTAAGTTGAAACCAATTCAGACTGAGGAAGACCAAGTCTACTTTGTTGCATAGAGTAAGTAGAGGCCATGGGATTCAAGACAAGGTATGCCACCAGATCCACTATCTTTTGTTGGACCATATTTTAATTCCTCTTCTTCATCTAGTAACTAGTGGCAACAGCCCTATCCATCCAACTATGAAGGATACCCAACCCAGTCTTGGAATAACCCACCCAATGCTTGGTCCAATTATCAAAATACCTCACCTCAATGGCAGCAACCTCAAGGGAATTGGCAACAGTTTCAGTGACCTTGACAACTACCCCCAAGAAACTAACAACAAACATCTCAATGGAGAGGTGGCCAATAATGACCAAATCAACCTACCAGCTATATGCAGCCATCTTGTCAAACCCAAAAACTTGCTCTAATGCCCTCTCCTGGTAATCCAAGTGCCAATATATCTAAACCTACCCAGTTACCAGCCCAACCCACACCCAACCCAAATAATAAACCACATCAACAACCTGCATATTTTGCTGATCTAAACCAATTTCTTGCATATGTTGTGAGTTTAAGTGACATAGGCCTACATTCAGGAACAACCTTGCAAGCTCCTTCCACCCCCATTATCACTAAGCTACTTGTGGAAGAGCAAGAAGAATCTTTGACTAAACCCATTCAGCCTTGTGCAACCAAACCTCCTGAACCAGCTCCAGTAAACCAAACAGCACAAGAACCACTATTTCCTCAGAGATTAGAAGCTGCCAAACAAAAAGAAGACAAGGAGGAAACTAGCTTTGATATCCTAGATCATCTCAAGAATATATGTGTCTAGATACCTTTGTTTCAGGCCATAAAAGATGTCCCCATCTATGGCAAGGCAATTAAGGAAGCATGCCTCAAGAAATCGGACAGGAAAAAGAAGGACCCCACTACAGTCCATGTAGTAGGGTAGCTTTCTTACATCATGCTTGGAAAAGTAATTATCCCCAAGTACAGTGATCCATGTAGCCCTATAGTTGAAGTTGTTATAAATGGGATGAACATAAAGAATGATTTGATTGATTTAGGTGCAACAATCAATGTGATGACTAAAGACATCCTGTAGCAACTAAATATTGCAAACATGAGATCCACTCCTATAGTCCTATAGCTTGCCGATAGCTCCACTATTAATCCAGATGGCATAGCAGAAGACCTAGTGGTAATCCTAGACTCCTAGGAGTATCCAGCCGACTTCATGGTTCTTTCCCCTAAAGAAACACTAGGAGGATATCCTCTTATCCTTGGTCAGTCATGGTTAGCAACTACAAACACTTATATTGGATTTCACTCAGGTGATATGACCATTTTGTATGGCATGAACACTATAAATCTTGTTCTGTATCCTCCAGCTCATCCATCCCACAATGCAAAAATATCAGTATGGCCACATATTGGTGAAGAAGCCAAGGAAGTCAACTCTATGGCACAACTTATGATGCTCAGAAGAAGTCCTTTCCTGCAGCTTCAAGATGAAGATGAGATGTTATCTAGGATCATTCAGAACCAATTTCAGATAGAGGAAACATCATTTGGTCCCGCAGACATCAAGCAAACACTTCTATCTATTTTGCATGATCTTCCTGCAATAACTCTTTCAATAGATAGACTTCCTACAAGCACTCTTCATGTAACAACTATCTCTGCAGACAGACTTCCTGCAACAACTATCCCCATAGACAAAATTCCTATAGCAATAGGTATGTTTCACACAATGCTACCACCTGAACTTAAGATATCTTGTATTAATGAAGCAACTATGATAGAGCTAGTCACACAAGTACAAGTATCTGAGGGACGCTCTTTAAACATCAATAGTAAATTGAATGAAGGACAATAGTTGATATTGGAAAATTTGTTGAAAGCTCATCAAAAAGAATTTTCTTGGGATTATCATGACATGAAAGGATTAGATCCAAAAATTTGCACTTATGAATCTATATCAAGGATGAGTGTACACCTATTAGACAACCACAACGGAGAATCAACCTTGCCTTGAGAGAAATTGTCAAAATTGAATTGCAGAAGTTGCTAGATGCAGGATTTATCTACCCTATTTCAGACAGCTAGTGGGTATCCCCATTGGTGATTTTTCCCAAAAAGTGAGGGAAATGGTGAGTTTGTGTTGACTATAGGGAGCTCAATGCTGCCACTAAGAAGGATCAATTTACCCTACCTTTTGTAGATAAAGTCCTAGACTCTCTTGCAAGCAAACAATACTTCTCCTTTCTTGATGGATTTAGTGGATACAATCATATTCAAATTACCCCAGAAGACCAAGAGAAGACTACATTTACATGTCCTTGGGGGACATATGCATATTTTTTTCTTCCCTTTGGGTTATGCAATGCACCTGCCACTTTTCAAAGAGCAGTCATCAGTATATTCTCATATATCTCCCTTGACTGCATGGAGATTTATATGGATGATTTTACTACCTATGGTGCCACCTTTGATGAAGCACTGCAAATTTGAATAAAGTACTATGGAGATGTGAGGATCAAAATTTGTTCTTAAATAGTGAAAAGTGCTTCATGATGATGCAGGAAGGTGTAGTCCTTGGCAACTACATTTCACACCTCGACATTCAAGTTGATCCAACAAAAATTGAGGTAATATATAATCTTCCTATACCTACAAAACAAAAGTATGTTAGGAGATTTTTAGGACATGCAGGCTATTATAGACATTTCATCAAGGATTTTAGCAAAATAGCAACCCCACTATATAGTCTTTTGACTAAAGATGATGAGTTTTAATGGACATAAATTTGTGATAAAGTATTTTCTAATTTAAAGATAGCTCTAACTCATGCTCCTGTACTTAAGGGACGAAATTGGGAAATCCCTTTCTGCATCCAGATTGATGCCTCTGATTATGCAATAGGAGTAGTCTTAGGACAAAAAGATGTAACTATTGAAAATGCCATTTACTTTATCAATAAAAACTTGCAAGGAGCTGAATTTTATTACACAGTCATAGAGAAAGAAATGCTGGTAGTAATCTATGCCTTGAACAAATCCAGGCACTATATTACAGGTTATCAAATTTTTGTACACACTGATCATGCAGCCATTAGATACCTTATGAAAAAACCTCTAATCTCATGAAGATTAGCCAAATGGTTGCTACTAATGCAGGAATTTGACATAACTATTGTGGACAAAAAAGGGAAAGAAAACATGGTTGTAGATTTCCTCTCAGGACTGATCTCATCAGATGATACTCAAGCAATAGATGACTCTTTTCTAGATGAGCATCTATTCTCTATCAGCTTGAAAACACCTTGGTATGCTGACATAGCCAATTACCTTATGACAGGGAGAGTTCCTCCTCACTTCTCCCCAAAAGAGAGAAGAGTGCTGATTGAGAATTCCTTCCCTTTTTCATGGATAAATGGATGCCTATTTTATATTGGACCTAATCACGTTATGAGAAGGTGTGTAAGGGAATATGAAACCTATGACATTCTGCATGCATGCCATGATGAACCCTATGGAGGTCACTTTGCAGCTAAAAGGACAACAATGAAAATCTTTAACATAGGATACTATTGGCCTACATTACACAAAGATGCAGGAAGATATACAAGGATATGTGATAGATTCCAAAGGATGGGCAGGCCAACAAAGTCAGATGAGATGCCACTCTGTCCACAAGTGGTAGTTACTCCTTTTGACAGATGGGGTTTGGATTTTGTGGGACCCATTGATCCTCCATCCAATAGTAAGTGCTATATTCTAGTGTGCATTGATTATGTAACAAAGTGGGTTGAAGTCAAAGCTATGAAGCATGCAAGAGACAATAAGGTTGCACAATTCCTTTATGAATAAATTTTCACAAGATATGGGGTACCAAGAGAAATAGTAACTGATCAAGGCACTCAGTTTACCTCAACCCTTATTACAAAATTAGTCAATGAATATAACATCAGACATAGAAAATCCTCTCCTTATCACCCTCAAGAAAATGGACAATTCGAGGTGACAAATAGAGAGATTGAGGCCATCCTCACCAAAATAGTGCATATTCATAGAAAATATTGGGAAAATAGATTATCTGAAGCAGTTTGGGCTTATAGGACCACCTGGAAGACAACTACAGGCTTCACCCCATTTGAGCTGCAATATGGGAAAATAACCATGATGCCTATAGAATTTGAGTACAAGACTCTTAGAACTACTCTAGAGTTGGGGATGGATATTTCCACAACACAAAAGGAATGAATAATGTAGCTAAATAAATTGGATGAGCTGAGGAAAACAACATTGCATCACACTGAACTTGTGCAAAGTCAAAGAGTCAAATGGCATGACAGATTTATCAAAAAGAAGAAATTTCAGCCAGGTGACTGGGCATTTCTTTATGATTCACAGTACAAGGATAATGCAGGTAAATTGTAGACAAGATGGCTAGGGCCTTATGAAGTGGAAGAAGTCTTTCCCAATGGAGTTGTACAACTCATGATAATTGACCCAGTGAAATTCAAACTATTGGTGAGTGGCCACCATCTCAGATTATATCACAGGCCAACTTCAAAAGAAGAGTTGTTGTAGCAGTTTATCCAACACATAACGCTCGAGCACAGTTCCTGCAGTCAAAGGTAGTGGACCTAATGTCCCTCCTTCTAATTAAATGAGGTACGTACTTGTCATAATAAATATTTCTACTTTTGTAGAAATCCATTTCTTTACCCATCCACCCATCCGCCCATCCATACCACATTTCTCTTTCTTCCATCCTTTCATTTAACCTCACCCCATTCCATCATCATTAATTGCTCAGTTATTGCTAAGAAATGCAAGCAGTACTTTCTCCTTGATTGATGAAATGATTTCTCCACAATCATGTTTGCATACACTCAGGTACATACACATTAATTGCATTCTTAATTATCCTTTAGAGCATTTCATTTAATCACTGTACAATAAGATGGACGTTCACATAATTTTATTTACACCCCCCATCAAATCAATCTTGTCATTCTACATGTGGACACATGTCCAAACTTAGGTTGAGGGGAGGGGTAAGCAAGATGTAGATACTTTGCCACATACCGATATATAATTGTTTGTGTCAGCAAATCTTGCTGATCTGATTCAAAATTTAAAATGAATGATGACTCGCATGTGTGATGTGACACTAAACTGCCACCACCATTTCCTCTTATTACCATTTATGCTATTCTTAACTCTGTCATAATTTCGAAATGCAAGTGCTAAGTTGCTAAAAACATGGTAAAAAGGAAATTCAGTCGACGGATTAACCCAACAAGCATTCAAAATTATTTTTTTGAAAAATACAGAGGTAATTTTGTAGGGTGACAAACTGAGCATAGACAATGGGAGGCGGACTCATTTGGAATAAGCCCTCAACTCATGATGCCTTGGTATAGGACGTAGTGTGCTTAGCTGAATTTTAGAATTATGGGTGGCTAGATTATTTTCTGAAGTCGGATGGTTTCAATGAGGGTATTGCATTAGAGTTCGCTCAGACATTTTCAAACGAAAAGGCCATGGTGAAAGTACTAAAGGTCATAGAGACTGAAAAATGAATTGCTAAAGTTTCAGGGTTGCCGGTAGATAGTGAACCTTACCCTATTTCAAAGGATTCCAGGACAACCACAACCATATTTACAATGCATGGTGACCCTCCACTCACAATTGACAAGCAAGGTGCCAAGAGGCTCTCTCTACTCGAGCCATGGAAGAAAGTTGCCATGCATATCATCAAATACATCACTTGTCAAGGTCGATTGTCGAACCTGCATTCAATACATTTCAAATTGTCAAGTCATATGTGACACAAGAGGAAGATGAATGTGCCCAATGCACTGTACAACCATCTCTCTATTATAGCAGAAAAAACACAAAAAGGTAGAGAAAACTCTGTATCCCACCCCTGTTTAATTAAATTTCTGGTTATGAGATCTTTGCATGATACAAACCCTGGAATGGCCTGGGATGATTTTTTGAAAACTGAGCAACATAGACCTAAACCCTCTCAGCCTAGGGTTTCACCTCAGTCGTGTAGGTCTAGCAAAAGATTGAGCACATATGAAGGAACCCCTGGTGCCTTGACCTCTGGTGCTAGAATGGATTCCCCCATTGAAGAAAAGACCATAAATGTTAGTTCCTTTGATAATGAGATTGGAAAAGAAAATTTATCATCAGGTTCTAATGATGATGATGTCCCATTGAAAACTATGATAAAAACAAGAGCACAAAAAAGAGAGGCAAAAGCAAGGAGAAGAAAAATTCAATTTGGATAGAAAGAGGTGCCAAGCCATAAGAAGAGGAAGGCTAGCACTGTTCATCCTACAACCAAAGAGAAATAAAAAATTCCTCTCAAACAATCGAAGCCAACCGAACTTGAGCTTGACGGGACATCGGGTGAAAATACAGATGCTCCATTGGAGCAGGAGAATGAACGAGAAAAAGATGTGTTCGAAGAGGCAGCAAAAATGACCCTAGTGGATCTTGCTACCATTGCTGAAGAAGTTGAAACTCAAGAAAATAAGGAAAGTCAGGACTTCCTACAATAAGACCAATAGTGGAACTTCCTACAACAAAGTCAAGAAGCAGATCAGGAGCTCCTGCAACCACCACTAGAAGAAGAACAAGAGGTCCTGCAGTAGAACGATGAAAGAGGAATCATACCTCAACAACCTGAATCGGTGAGACCTCTTGAATCTATGCAGATAGTTCTCTATGGGAAGCAACGAACTTTGAAAATTTTGGTAGGAATCCACAACCCTCCTAATTTTTCAGTACATACAACTATTTTAAATTTATGTGAAGAAATGCAAATAAGAGAGGTGGAGTGGAAGGAAGAGAAGAAATGATTGAAAAAGGAAATTCAAATGAGGGATGAGATGATCGAAGAAAAGAATGAGGAGATTGTTTTTCTAAAGGAAATGATAAGTGGTGTTTCAACTCTTGTGCCACAAATTTTGGAATGTAGGACCCCTCCAAGGGTTTATGCTTTGCACTTAAAGGAGAAATACCTTTCCTTTAGAATGTCAAGAATCATCTCAAGCCTAAACCCCTCCATTGAAATCCCTATTGATTTTTTCAATGCCTACAGGATTGCTTCCCCTGAAGTGAAAAATTTGTTATGTGAATTCTATCTACATAATTTTGATGTCCCAAAATGTAAAGATTGAAACTCATTGCCTTATGTTGGAGACATATAGTTGAGAACATTTATGTCCTAGGTGCATAATGAGATTAGTTAGGGTGAGCAATACAATGCTTACAAGAAGAAAGAATCTAGTATTCCCCTAGCCATCAGGGCTGAATGTAAAAATCCCAAATACATTTATACATATTGAAATAAATTTATCTTTAGGCTGAGCTATAGCAACCAAATTATGCCTTGGATTGAGGTTGTGTATTGTGAATATGAGGTGAAATCTACTACAAAAGAGGATACTATGAGGGGATATCTATCCCAGCGTTGGAACTTATTGACTAATGAGACAAAGCAGGCTGAGCCACACTCTGTTCACAATTATGTTGCTGCATTGAAGAGAATTAATAGATATATCCAGCTTGGGAGAACCAAAGGGCGTGAATGGCTTCCCCTGAATTTTCATCCGCCTATCCTCCTATGGCCTGCACCTAGCTTTAGATTCTACAGGTATGACATTGCAGAAGAACAACAGACATGGAGAAGGCTTGATAAGTTGGGTGGATTTTATTGGAATCTTGATTCACCTACTACAGACACCAACATTAGACAGCTACTAGTTGCAAACTTCAGGGCCTTAACAAAGCAGAAGCACAACTCTTCTCCTGCTGGAAGACTAGAAAAATGTTAGGTTGGGGGGAGTGATGATTCTAGAATTTGGCCTAGTTAGAGGGGTATAATCTCTTTTTATTTTCTAAAATTACCACAAACTTTGGCATTATATGCTAACACTTTCTTATAGTTTCTCTTAGTTATATGACATGTGGACTAATTTCATTTTTGCTAGTTTTAATGATATTTACCCATTATGTGGACCATCTATATTTATCTTGCATGTGATTGATGATGTTATTTAAGGTGGTTATCATTATGCAATTACTATGTGTATTGACATTATTCTACATAAATGATTGAAATGCTCAGTTGAGAAATGCAGCCGCCAGCCAGTTAGGTTGAATAGTCGCACGAAGGTCAACTGAAGACGATGGTGGAAGATTCATGTGTCATCCGCATGTAATCGCCTTGCACCGCTCTTTAATTGAATTGAGCATTACGGGTGCTACTACAATGGTCGAGTCTACGTTTGGGCATGCATGTCCGAATGGGTTCCCCTACATGCGTAACCGCTCCTTCCATTTTTCTCTTGCTTTCCCTAAATGGAATCCTCTCAATTAGTGAGAGTTGATGGCCCTATTTAGTTGATAAATAAGGCTCAAATCCTCCTTCCTCAAGCTAGTGATAGCATGTTAGTGAGTTGATTGCCAAGTTCTTGTACAAGCTGATTATCAACCATATTTCTGTAATTGCATTTTCTGATAAATGAAATGAGATTCTGAGTTGAGTATCCAAGTTTTATAGTAGTTTAGAGGATAATCATCCAAGGGGGACCACTTGGTGAGTAATATGTTCCTTTAGTTTAGTTAGATTAGTGTTAGTTTATGTTCAGTACTTAGTTAAGATCCTAGCATTGACTGTTCCTGCAACCACTAGAACTGTGTTTTGTGACTATTCCTGCAATCAAGGCGGGCAGAGTAGTTTATGTTGAAAGCTTAGATTTTCCTTCATGTTATGCATAATCAATTTAGATTTTCTTGAGTGATGTTCATTATTTTCTTTGTTTCCTTTCATGCAATTTGATTTTGGCCTTAATCTTTTCTTAGTTATAGAACTGAGATGACTACTCTAGAATTCCTAGTGCACATACTGTGCTGACCCATTTCAAGTTCACATCCCTCGATTGACAATTTAAATGTACCTTCATGATGGTTAAAATGGCTATTCAGGTCAGATGTTCAATCTCTGAAACATGACAGTAAGAGCTTAGTTATTGAAATCATTATAGGAGGCTGACACCCTACATCTTGTGGATTATCCATGATTGCTTGTTTGACTTGCTCATAAAATTGATCACCCTTGCATTCCTGCAACACCTATCCCTTAAAATTGGTTTGAATTGTTACCATGGAGGCGATATGCCTTCTATTACTTAGGGCATATAAAATCCAATTCTGTTTTCCTTTGATGTAGTTGATGTTGAAGTCATAGTTTGATATGAGATCCAACCACCGCCTTTTTTATGTGTTTAGATTTGGTTGGGTAAATAAATACTTCAGACCGTGATAATTGGTTTTTAGTTCAAAAGGCTTTCCCATTAGATAAGGTCTCCACATATGCAATGCATGAACAACTATTGCTAACTCTAAACCATGTGATACTTAATATTTTTCATAGGGCTTCAACTTCCTAGACTCATAAGCTATGACTTTCCCTTCTTGCATCAAAAATCCTCCTAACCCTTCACCCGATGCATCTGTGATGACAGTAAAATTGCCCTCTAGATCGGATACCTTCAAAATTAGAGCAATAGTCAACTTCTCCTTGAGTAGGTCAAATGCTTCTTGGAACCTTTTTTACCACTCAAACTTCTTCCCTTTCCTCTGCAATGAAGTAATAGGAAAATCTATCCTAGAAATGTTCACAACAAACTTTCGATAGTATCTAGCCAAACCCATAAAACTTCTGACCTCTAGTACATTATTTTGCATTGACCACTCAAGCACTACTTTATTTTAGTTGGATCAATTACAATCCCTTTAGCTGAAATTACGTGACCCAAGTATTATACTACTTTCTGAAAGAAGGTACACTTAGAGAGTTGTCCATATAGCTTTTTCTCTCTTAACCGTTGGAGAAATATCTCTAAATTTTTACAATGCTCCTCTTCATTTTTAGAATAGATTAAGATATCATCCAAGAAAACTAATACAAATCTATCCAAGCAGGGTAAAAGTACAAAGTTGTGTTACACTTTCAACCAACTTATCAGCACAAGTGAATTCATGTATTTCTAGCTAAAAATTAATTTTGGTCAAACATACAATCTTGTAAGATTCATTCTAGCTAAGTTAGATATGTCCACAACTTTTTCAACTAAAATTGTTGGCTAAATGCATATAACACCACTTTGAGGCGAATTTACCAAAAAAATAAAATTATTAAATTGACTTTTCAACAACTTCTACTCATGTAAATAATATCTTTTTTAAATATAAAAAATACCTTTTTGTAGATCCATAAGTGTAGTTTCAATATATATATAATTTAATTATTATTTATATTTTCCTTTTTTTTTACTAAAATTAGGTTATCAACTCAAAATATTAGGTTGATTACCATGTCAAAGAAAAATAGTAAAACTTATTAAAAAAAATTGAAAAAAATATGATGCACTAGATAAAAGAATCTATATCAAGATGATCTATTTTTTTTCCATTTTAGATAAATAGATAACATGAAAGTTGACATCAAATGGAAACACCTATGTTTTAATACACACACAATTTAATATTTATTTATAAATATATATTTATCAAAGTTGGAAAAAAATGTATCCATGCACTAAAGTTTGAAGTTATAAATACACACAAAAAATTGAAGAAAAACAATTACTATATAAAGATTGACGTCTTATGTAAATTCATTTTTTCAACATTTTCCAGTAATTAAATTATAGTGTCAATTTATAAAAAACTATATTCAAATATTTTTTGGATTTAAAAAAAAAATACAAGCATAAAATATACTAAAAAATCAATATTTTATTAGTTTACATCATTTCAAAATTTAAAACATATATGTCACTTTTTAGTGATTTAAGTTTAAAAGTTGGATCAGTGTTGGTCATTTCCTTTAAAAAGTGTGACACAAATTTTTTCTTTTACCCAACAGTCCCTAAATACATTGTCCATTAGGTTCATGAATTTTGCAAGTGCATTCGTAAGTCCAAAAGGTAGGACCGTCAACTTGTAATGACCATATCTAATCCTGAAAGTAGTTTTGAAACTACCTTCATCTTTGATCCTCAGTTGATGATAATGTGATCGTAGATCAATCTTTGAAAACAATGACGCTCCTCACATATGATTGAAAAGATCATCGATATGTGGAAATGGGTACTTATTCTTTATCATAGCTTTGTTAAGCATCTAATAGTCTATACACAAGCATAGTGTACCATCCTTCTTCACGAAGATCACTGGCACTCCCTAGGGTGAAACATTGGGTCTTATCAATCCCTTGGACAACGAATCCTCCAACTATGCCTTAAGCTCCATTAGTTCCATTGTATTCATCCTATATGGTACTTTTGATATAGGTTCCAAACATGGTACTAGATCAATGGAGAAATTGAATAATCTCTTGGAAGGAAATCCAAGTAGTTCCTCTTGAAAGACATGCAATTTTTTTTGTAAGATGGGATATTTCTCCATATTCATTTCTCAAAATTCCACCACTTCTCCTTCTTCAACTTCTTGTGAATCTTGAGGTCCATAATATATTACATCATCTTGAAGGATGACTTCATTATACTCCTCAAGTTTACCCATTTTGACTGCGAAAAGTTGGTAACCTTTATTTTTTTCCATATTATGCATTTGCACAACTGAAATTTGTCGTAGTTTCACTTCTCTAGTTGTACCTTGCAAAGACACTTGGTTACCAAGATCATCTAAGAACTCTATGGTTTTAGCATGGAAATACACTTTAGCTCTATGCTTCCATATCCAATTAATTCCTAGAATGACATCATAATAACCTAAGGGTAAAAGTATAAGTTCACTTCCATTGAGAAACTTGAAAGTTCAACCCTTGCATCAAATAAACATTGATCCATCATTTCTCTTGTCTGGTTTGCATACTCCACAACCCAAGAATTTTCCATATAACCATCCTTCCTTAAAATTTGATTAGATATTCTAGGTGAAATTTTTTTTTCTTTGGCTCCAGTATCAATAAGAATGGAAATAGGTATTACTAAACAAAGTATATGGATCTTTTGTTGGAATACACTTTGCTGAGGAGGAAGTGGGTTTCCATTTGGTTGTGTTCTTTATGGTCTAATTGATTGGAAAAATAATCCCCACCATGTGTATAACATCCACTTTAAATTTAAAAGTTCACATAGCCTAGCTTCAATATTTTTTATGACTTGTTCAGCCGTGAGTTCAACATTACAAAATATCCTCCTATTTCATTCTTTCCACAACTGCTAGACAAAAATTGAGTGCACAACAAGCCAAGCATCCACCCACACACTCTTTTGAAAGCCCCTAGGCCAAATGCAGATAAATTCTTTCAAATCGTTTTGTCTCGCAATAGACCAATCTAATGAATGCAACAACCAATCCCAATACTGTGCTGCAAATTGGTAGTTGAGAAGGAGGTGATTAGAGGTCTCCTCACTGTTGCAACATAATGGAAATCTACTGGGCCTAAGAATTCCAATTGAATGTAATCTTTCACCAGTTAAAATGCATTTGTGCAATGCAATCCAAAGAAAGGTGCCTGCCTTTGGAAGGATACCTGATGCCCAACATACTTTACTCGCCCAATCCTTGTTCTCCATTTTAGCACATTGAATTTTGTATCCCATTTTTATAGAGTACTCGCTAGATTTTGCACCAGCCCATATAATCTCATCCTCCACTGAGGTCAAAAGTACCTTTCACGAGCTCAAAAGTTCTATTAGAAGTGCCTTATCCGGTGTCACAATAATGTGTTCCACTCTTTTCACCCAATCTGTGAGGGAAGCCCAACCATAGCTTCCAGCCACAAAGTAGTTTGCTACCTTTCGACCGATGATATGGATAACAGCCCTGAGCCAATCATGGTCCCCAAAAGTGTTCACAAGAGCCATAAATCCATTCCATGAATCATGCCAAAAATCTGCACGACGACCATTACCAACCCTCCATTTTAAATGGTCTGTGATTATGTCTTTGCAAATCCAAAGAAACTTCCATACAGCTGAGCAACCATTAGAGTTAGCCTAGGTTAGGATCTAATCTGAAGCCTCATCATCCAGATACTTTTTCCTTACAATCTTACACCATTGGCTTTCTGGACACCTGTACAATTTCCAACACAATTTTACACCGAGGATGTGATTTTTTAGCTCCATCCTTCTCAAACCAGCACCACCCTCCTCCTTGCTTTGGCATGTCGTGTTCCAATTTAATAGAGGAATTCATCTTGAATCCCTAGCACCTTCCCAAAGATTTTTTTTCATAAAACACTCAATGTCACCAACAACTTACATCTCATCCTGAAGCAAGACATAGTGAAGATTGAAACAACTGCTAAAACTGATTTTATCATGAGTATCCGACCAACAAGTGAAAGCCACTTACACTTCCATGCCTATAATTTCAATCTATGTTTTTCCACAGTACCATCCCAATGCTTAGATCTGATGGCACCATGAAAAAGCTGGGCACCAATGCATTTTGAAGGAAGAGTGGTCTCCTTAAAGCCAAAGATGTTAGTTATCCTCTGTTTTAGTGCCCCTATTATATTGAAGAAATACATTTTTGACTTTTCTTTATTGAGGAGTTTCCTTGAAACCTTGATGTACTTTCCCAAAGCCAAATTTATTGTCTCAGCCTCCTTGACTGACGCCTCCCCAAACAACATAGCGTCATCAACGAATTGGGAGTGGGTGATAGGATCAAGGTCCTTAGTGATGACAACACCCTTCCATAATTTGTCCACTCTCAATGCACAAAAATACCTCCCCATTGCTTCCACCATAATGACAAAAAGAAAAGGAGAAAGAGGGTCTCCCTATTGGAGCTCGTTAGTTGCTTCAAAGAATCCACAAATAGAACCATTAACAATCACCAAGTATCTGGGAGTTGAAATACAAAAATAAATCATTTTCATCCATTGACGGGAGAAACTGAAACAGGCAAGAACTTCAAGGAGGAAACCCCAGCGAACTCAATCATATGCTTTTCTAACATCCAACTTTATTATCATACTCTTGAGCCTCTCGGACAAAATTGTGTGAATAGTTTTAGTTGATGTTATGATGCAGTCTATAATTTCCCTTCCAGGGGTAAAACCAATCTGTTCCGCTGAGATGAGTTTCCCCAAAACTTTTTTCAACCTATTTTCTAAAACTTTGGCCAATATTTTATAGATTGAATTACATAGAGCAATTGGTCGATAATGAAAAAAATACTTACACTCGATTTTCTTTGGAATCAGAGTAATTAAAGTATTGATCAGGTCTCTTACAAATTTTTGGTTTAACCTAAAGTCCTCTAGCAGGCCCAACAAGTCATTTCCTAGAAAATGCCAGCATTTCTAAAAAAAATTAGTAGTCAGCCTATCCAGCCCCGCAGCCTTATCAAGGTGTAACCCAAATACTCCAATTTTGACTTCTTCCAGAGTGAACGATGAGCACAACATATCATTATCTTCTTCATTAGTTAGTCATGGTATGCAAGACAGGAAGGGGGAGTGATCTCTTGATTCGTTTGGGCTTCCATTCGCAAGAAGTGTTTGGAAGTAGCAGATAGCTTCGATTTCAATATCATCTCTATTAGAGATAAAAAAACCACTGTTATTCAAGATTCTTTCAATTGTATTTTTCCCCCTCTTCATTCTTACTGAATTGTGGAAGAAACTGGTGTTGTGATCCTCGGCCTTTAGCCAAGTTTCACAGGCCTTATCTCTCCAAAAAAGCTCCTCCCTGGCAAGTATCTGCACATGCTTTTCTTTGGGATCTTTCTCTGTTTGATATTCCACCTGGGACATGCCATGGGCAATAACATATTCATTTAGAGCTTCCAACTCCAACTCCATCTCAACCTTCTCCTTTTCTTTAAAGATGTCTCCAAAACTGGTTCTATTCCAAACTTTTAGCTTGTTTTTTTAAATTTGAGAGCCTTTTGGAGAAGCAGTAGCTGACTATCCTAGAGAGCTTCAAATCCTCCTTCCACCACTATTCTATATTTTTTATTATATCCTGGTCATGCCACCACATCGATTCAAACTTAAAGTAGCTCTTTGTTGGCTTTTCACTCATGCCAATCATTAGTTGCATCAAAAAAATGATCTGATTCGGTAATGGGCACGATGGAAGCCCCACAAAAAAACTCCTCTTGAAACCACCTTTCCCCAATAAAGAAATGATCAAGCCACTCTAAGATGTTTGTAAATCCCATGCACATGTTAGTCCATATGTAACAACCATTTTTGGGGATATAGTCCACCATTGACAGAGTGTCTATGAAAGACCTAAAGTCCTTCATGGAATGATTTTCCTTATTCAAGCCCCCACTCTTATCCTTCAAATCCAGTATTGCATTGAAATCACCTCTGAGAATCAGCTTCTTATCCTTGAGGGAGAAGGCCACCTCCATAATGTTGTTCCATACTTAAAGTTTTTCTTCAAGCTTTATAGGGTCGTAGACATTGAATATTGAGAAGCTTATATTTGACTGCCAAATCTTAATTGAGCATAGGATCCAACCCTACCTCGAATCCACGAAACTGCAATCAATTTTGTCTAGGGACCAGAGAATCCCCAAGCCACCAACCAAACCTATAGAATCACTGAAAAAACTAGACCATCGCCTACTGTAGTTACAAAATTTGTCACCATCCGCAGAGAACACTTTGGTTTCTTGTAACAACACTAAATCAGCCACACATCTTTCTAAATGGTGCTTAACTAAGTACCTTTTGTTAGGGATGTTTAAGTCCCTAACATTCCATGTGAGGATTTTCATTGTCCTCAAAGGTAGACCTTTTCTCCCTTGGACATCAGAAACTCCATGACACTCTTAAGAACCAATTCCTTCGCCACCTCCTCCCGCTTTTGCTTGAGGGAATTTCTACCTTTTCATCTTTTGATCTTACCAACCCCTTTAGCACTATTCTGACTGATATTCCTAGGTTCGATTATGTCCAGGTCATCCTCCTCCAAGGATTCAGCACTTGACATTGAGTTCAAAACACCCACTTGTCCCAACACACTTTGGGAAGGCCCGAGGGTAGGTGTTGCCTCAGTAGCCATGCCTGAGACCAATGGAGGAGACAAATAGACATTCGTAGCCACCAAGGTATCATTCACATTCTGATTATCATCGCAACATTGAGGAGAGGTAGTCTTTCACGATGAATCCACTAGATTTGAAGTCAAGCCCTCCATCACCATGGGCTGGAGTGGGAATATATTCCCCATCATCCCCAAACTTGGTGACAGTCCACAACCAGTTGACACATCGAAGCCAACTGAGATTTTGGGTGCTAGACCCCCTTCCTTTTCTGGTGTCTGTTGCAATTGGTCTCCATGTGCTTCCTACTTCCACAACAAAGATAAAAGGATTTTTCCTCTTCGACCTCCACCGACACCAGTCTGAGATTCCCACCCATGTTTATCTGAATTTCCTTCAAGACCTTGGAAACTACTGCAATATGCATCCTAGCATATAGATATGAATCACCATCTAGAATTTCGGAGTCAACCGCCATTAGGGTTCCAAGTGTGCGACCAATTTTCTCTAGGCATTCTTCGACCTAGTACTCAAGTGGAAAATTGTATAAGCAGATCCATATTGGTTTCCCATATTGATTGGTGGTCAGAGGATCAAAATTCAGTTGCCAAAGCTCCATGTATAATGGCCATCCATCCATCTTCCATAACTCACCATGTGCCACAACATTCTTGTCCTCAGAAGAAGTGATAATTGCAATGAAAAAGCCTCGTGGAAGGAATTTGACTATTGCCATTCGCTTCCAATTTTCTCTGAGCCAAGCCCTAAGGGCTTTCCAGTCAAATTTTGGACCGATGACTCAAAAAATCAAAGCCAAAACCCCCAACATACAAACATCTAGATCCACCTCCAAAGTCAGATTGATTGAGACTATCCTTTCATGAATTACGTAGGAGCTTTTCGACTCAACAGGTTTCCCATCATCAAATCCACCCACCTCCTTTCTCCTTCTTGTAGATTTTCACCCAATTCACCTCTAATGCACCATTTATAAACCAAATTAAAAATCAATATTTTATTAGCTTACATCATTTCAAAATTTAAAACATATATGTCACTTTTTAGTGATTTAAGTTTAAAAGTTGGATTAGTGTTGGTCGTTTCATTTAAAAAGTGTGACACAACTTTTTACTTTTACCCAACAGTCCCTAAATACATTGTCCATTAGGTTCATGAATGTTGCAGGTGCATTCATAAGTCCAAAAGGTAGGACTGTCAACTTGTAATGACCATATCTAGTCTTTTTTTTTTTTTTTGAAACTATCTTCGTCTTTGATCCTTAGTTGATGATAACCTAATCGTAGATCAATATTTGAAAACACTGTCGCTCCTCACATCTAATTGAAAATATCATCGATATGTGGAAATGGTTACTTATTCTTTATCGTAGCTTTGTTAAGCATCTGATAGTCTATACACAAGTACAGTGTACCGTCCTTCTTCATGAAGATCACTAGCACTCCCCAAGGTGAAACATTGGGTCTTATCAATCCCTTGGACAACAACTTCTCCAACTATGCCTTAAGCTCCATTAGTTCCATTATATTCATCCTATATGGTACTTTGGATACAGGTTCGAAACATGGTACTAGATCAATGGAGAAATTGAATAATCTCTTGGGAGGCAATCCAAGTAGTTCCTCTGGAAAGACATCCAAATTTTTTTGTAAGATGGGATATTTCTCCAAATTCCACCACTTCTCCTTCTTCAACTTCTTGTGAATATTGAGGTCCATAATAAATTACATCATCTTGAAGGATGACTTCATTATACTCCTCAAGTTTACCCATTTTGACAGTGAAAATTTGGCAACCTTTCTTTTTTTCCCTATGCATTTGCATAGCTAAAATCTGTCCCAGTTTCACTTCTCTAAGTGTACCTTGTAAAGACACTTGGTTACCAAGATAATCTAAGAACTTTATGGTTTTATCATGGAAATCCACTTTAGCTCTATGCTTCCATAGCCAGTTAATTCCTAGAATGACATCATAAGAACCTAAAGGTAAGAGTATCCAT
The DNA here is from genome assembly GCA_007115665.2 of Sequoiadendron giganteum. Classification (NCBI taxonomy): domain Eukaryota; kingdom Viridiplantae; phylum Streptophyta; class Pinopsida; order Cupressales; family Cupressaceae; genus Sequoiadendron; species Sequoiadendron giganteum. The sequence goes on from CM021100.1 coordinate 70,489,642, forward strand.
TGAGAAACTTGGAAGTTCAACCCTTGCATCAAATAAACATTGATCCATCATTTCTCTTGTTTGGTTTGCACACTCCACAACCCAAGAATTTTCCATATAACCATCCTTCCTTAAAATTTGATTAGATATTCTAGGTCAAACAAAATTTTCTCTGGCTCCAGTATCAATAAGAATTTAAATAGGTATTACTAGACAAAGTACATGTAGTCTCCACTAGAGTGATTTGGTAATCCACTTGCCAGTTGTCCAATGCTACATGGATCTTTTTTTGGAATATATTCTATTGAGGAGGAAGTTTGTTTCCATTTGGTTGTGTTCCTGATGGTCTACTAGGAAATGGATTGGAAAAATTCTCCCCACCATGTGTATAGCATCCTCTTACTAGTCCCTTCCTTTTTGCTGGCCTTTCAAAATTACTGACATTTCCTCCAGCTTTGTTAGAGATTCCACTATTGTCATTATTGAAATTGTTTCCTTGGGGATCCCTCCTTGGCTCATTCTAATTTTTACGGCTCCCCTTGTCACCTTTCTTTTGAAATTCTTTCCCCTCATTAAACTTCTTCAGAGTTTGATTATATTGAGGCTCACCAAACTTCTTTCGATTCCTATTCTCCTAGTAGATCAAGATGGCTTTGAGATTTTCCTCTTGCTTGATTTCCTTCTCATATACTAGGTCCATAGTGGTTGGACCATGTACATCCACCTCTCCACCTATTTGGCCATTTAGACCCATAATGAACTTCTTGATTTGAAATCGCTCATCTTTCTAGTACATTGGTACGTACCTTAAAAGAAAGGTGAACTTACTAGTACTCATTTATTGTAGATTCTCCTTTTTTCAAATTCTAGAAATCAGTGAGATTTTGATCGAAGAATATTTGGGATAACCACCTCATCCAAAAAATATCAACAAAATCATTCCAGGTCAGCTTTAAGGAACTGAGACCAAGTTCCATTTTCGTATTCATCTACCAGTTAGAGGCTTCTCTTGCTAATCGGTAGGCTCCCCAAACCTCTTTAGTGACCTTAGAATAGTTCCTAATCTCAAAATACTTCTCCATTTGAATTAACCAAGCCTCAGCCTCATCTCCATTGGTACTTCTTTCAAATTTTGGAGGGGTAATTTTCTCATGTCTCTTGATAACTCAGTTGCCAAATGCTTCCTTTTGGTTCCCTCATAATACAATTGAGACCTATCACTTGATCACTAAATTTAGTATGATTACGGGAATCCTCCCCTTCTTCCTCATTGTTGGGATCTTCTTCTTCTTCATTGTGTGGGAGTTCTTGTTCAATGGTTCCTATCATTTCTCTTGTTTCATCCATGATTTCCAAAATATGGTCCAACTTAGTTTCGGAACTATTTGGACCTTATCCAACTTCTTGAATCTCTCCAAGATTAGTTCTTGTCCTAACCATTTTCTCAAGTAAAAGTTATAACTAGTGTTTCATCTTTAATTATATCCTATCATGGGGTACTTTACATACTGAAAACATTTCGAAAGAGAAAATATTCACACATAATAAATTTCATTGAGGGTCTCATACACAAGTTTTGATAAGAACATAATCTTTCATTATTCATAAGGATTTCAATACCCTTTCTTTTACATAGAATGACTATTTAAGTATTCAAGAGGAGAGTATCCTTCAGATTCACTCTCAGATACATAACTACATGGGATGTAACCATCTGTTTTTTGCTCAAATGTGTCATCATATGGGTAGTAACCCTTAGATTTATCTACTAATACATAGTTTTGGGGAATGTATCCCTTTGATTCTCCACTAGAGGCTATAGCAATAACTTCAGCCATAGGTATAACTAGAGGGTCCCTAAATATCAATTCTAGAATGACACTACATTTTGAGGGCATATCCCTAGAAAGTGGTAATGAGTTTGACTTGGTCAGAGAAACTAATGGTAAGTAGTTAAAGTTAGCTTCATCTTTCATCCTTCTATTCTCTTGACTAATCCATGAAAGGGTGTGACTAATAGTCTCAATATCTCTTAGCCAAATGGAATTTTCATGATTGGTTCCCTCAATGGTACGAACAAGGTCTTCTCTTTCATTCTTGGTCTATAGGTAAGCTCATTTTTTATTACTGACTTTCTTTTAGTCATCTTGAGACACACCATCCTTTTACAATAATTTCCAAACATTAGACTCATAATGTTTGAGGGGAAAACATAGCGAGAACATAGGTTCTAGAGTTGAACCTGGTAGCTTTGATACCACGTGTAACATGCCCATTGTTCTACTTATCAACTTTCCTATGTTTTAACCTCAAGTAAAAATAAAATGATGGCAACACTTTAAGAAATAATTTTTTTATTTTCAAGTACAAATAAATCATGCACATTTGAAATAAACATCTTTCTAAACTTTCCCATTGCATTATATCAAGTATTACAACTTTCCAATGTATTGCTTGCATAGTACATAATTTCATGATAAAATTTATCTTTTATAAATTTTCCATAGTAATGGATACAAAAATATATTCAAGGCTCCATTGAGCTTACTGCCAATAGATATACAAATGGTCCAAGTACCCTCCATCAGATCTTGGTCACCAACTGATGAGGAGAAGCATCACTCAAGTGCTTTTCTGCCAACCTTGGACTAACTATGGTCCCCCACACATCTACCTAACTAGTAAGATGGCCCTACACTTCAACGAAGATATTGGTTTGGTAAACTCATAATAATAATAATAATGAACTTACACGAGCTTGGTGTTGTGTCCTACATATCTAGATCTGTCAAGCAATGACTACAACCTATCATATGACATTACCTTCCTAGTATGTAAACTTGGATCACAATGAATTGATAGTGTAAACAGTGGAAATTTACACTACTTCGACCATAATATTCATCACCCCTAATTCAAGATGGACGTCACACACTCACCCACATTCCTATCTTGATTTGTATTTTACCATTCATATTCTATGCATAGGCTATCCCCTTTCACCATGGATTATTATAACCCCAAGAACAACCTATTAACTCTACATTTACTATGACCCAACTACTTGGTAAATCAAAGTAACTTCAAGAATTCTCTATGATGAGAAAATTCTCTTACTAATCATTAGCTAAATAAGCTATATCTATAATATAGTATTTAATGCTACTATAAACACCGATTCCTTATTATGGAATATATACATACAATCAAGCAATAAAGAACCTTAGACTAGATACATGAAGAAATATTTCACTTTCACATAAATGAGGGAATAAAATTTCCATAGTAAATAATTAAACAAGGAAAACAAAGACATACAATCTTTTTAAATTCATACAAAACATAAAAGTGTAGAAATCAACATGCATGTTTATGCAAATCTCTAATTGATCAAATTAGATTCCTAGCTCAGCCTTTCCAAGATCAGCAAGAAATTCTCATCTCTCTCTCTCTCTCTCTTCCACTCACCAAAATATTACTCTCAAAAATCTCTCACAAACTCTCTAAAACCTCTCACAAACTCTCAAACTTAGAAAATCAGATTAACAACAACTTAAAAATAAGCATTAAGAGTGCAGAATGCATCCCAATTGGGGGAGAAAGCACCTCTATTTATACACAAATGTGAGCAACTGCAAGCTACAAACAAGCTATCAAAGATGGCATTTCTCAATGCAAAAGGTTTGATTCAACAGGAAGAAAAAATGGTGGTACCTAGAATCATTGCACAGTAAACACATGCACAACCAAATTTCACCATAAGGAATGAGTCACTCATTCTAATGGACATCAAGAATAACAATTAGAAATGCAAGGTTAATATCTCAAATGGGTTGACTCATTTTTTCTAGCTTCTCTTTTGACTATTTCTTATATTTTAATTTTCTTCATATTGTAGATTTTTTTTGTAGATTAGACTTCTATCCGGTTCACACTATTCATAATTTGGCACCACCAAAACATCACAAACCCTTTTATTTTTGGTTTCTATTTGATAAATACTAGGTCAAACTTTCTTGTACGTTGAGTATTCACTTTGCCTTCATGTTTTTACATAGTCTTGGCAGATTTATCTCTAATATTGGTTTGCATTTTATTTCATTTGCTTTATTTTAGTGATGTCTATGTTTCCATTTCCCAACATTTAAATACTTAATACACTATATTTATCTTATGTGCAGCCTCTAACTTAAGCTCTATTCCTTTATTTTTGTGCTATATACCATTTGTATATGTTTCACTATAGTCATAGTTTATGTTGTGTTTTACATGTTATGCATTTAGTAAACATTTCAACACTATTTGAAATCATTAACATATATTTAATATATGTAATATATATATATATATATATATATATATATAGATAACATAATATATATATACACATATATATGTATGTATATATATTAATATACTAATATGGATGTTTCATTTTCGTCAATACATACACATATGTATAATCATGCACGTTTTTACTCGTGTATGAGTTTATCATTAGCACATACATATATATAAATTTTATGTATATATCTTATTGATTAAATATAAAATCATAAAGAAGAATTCACACATAATAAATAAACTCAGCACTTTTAATCTCGAAGACAAGAACTTTAATAAAAAAAACCATAACCACTTGAAATCATACTCAAGCAAGACTAAAGGTAACTTACTATTTCCCAAGAAATTAACCTGGCTCAACCAAACTAGAAGTGAGTGTGTGAAAACTCAGTTTAGGTCTTATTAAGGGTTACTAGACCAAGTTCTTCTCCTGAGTGATACTTCTCCTCTCTTTTGGAGGCTTGATTCTATTCTTGCATCCAACATAGTACAATTCAATTGTAGTTAGCCGAAAATAATACATTCATTTGCATTATATATATTTCACAATTAGAATCATTAGATAACATCAAATTGAATCAAACATTTATTCTTCATATTTTCAAAATATATAAAGCATAACTACGCTCATTTAGAGCATTTTCACACAATTAGGTAAACTTAAATAAGTATTAACACAACAGGGTGTAACAATCCCTAGGAAGTAATACAAAATACCCAAGTTTGACATCATAAATCTATCATGCAAAATATTTTTCACTAATTTTATGGTGGATGAGTGACTCCATATGATAATAAGTAATCAACATAGAGAACTATAAATATGAGAGTGTTATCCTACTACAAAATGTAGACAATTGAACTATATAATAGCATCAAGTGAACCAGACTTTCAAAAGGAAGGGTTTCTTCATATTGACATACCAAGCCTGAGGAGACTATTTGAGATAATAGAAAGACTTCTAAAGATGAAAAACAAGTGAAAGATCTTGTATTAACCCTTATGGATATTCCATGTAGATTTCCTCCTAAAGGTCACCATGAATATAGGGACTCTTCACATCCATGTGATGAGCTTCCCAATAATGGATTGTATCTATAATAAGGACAAGTCAAATGAAATTCATTTAGGAAATTAGTGCAAAAGTCTTAGAGTAATCAATCTTGCCAACCTAGGAGAATCCTTTCACGACCAAGCGAGCCTTATGCTTATCAATTGACTCATTGGATAGAATTCTTTTCTCATAGATCCACTTGCATTGAACAAGTTTTCTTCCCAAAATAAGAGGGGTTAGCTCTCATGTATGATTCCTTTCCAATGAATTGAACTATTCATGCATACGAACATCCCACTTGAGGATACCCAAAGCTTCTTGAAAGGTCTATGGATAAAAAGTTGAAGCAATGAAGAGATGTGGAGCTTGTTGAAACTATGAATTTTTTCTTCTAATAAATGATGGTTCACCAACTCAATCACATGTTTAATCCAATATATAATGAGTCCAAAGAGGCCTTGAGGTTGGATAGTATGGAGGAGAATCGTCAACCTTTGAATGATGACTATGAGACGAATGTGAATCCTAATTATCATTGTCCCCATTTGAAGTGGAAGAAGAAGAATCCTCATCAAAATTAGGAGGATTAATGCCCTCTATAGAATTTTTGTCATGATGTAATGTATCCAATATAATAGTGGATGGAGAAGTTGTAGGAGAATAATCGAGAGAGTTCTCAAAATGAAAACACCTCTCAATGAACAACTTATGAAGGGTGGGATGGAGAATCTTGTAGCCTTTGTCATCATCTGGGTACCCAAATAAAGATAAGTATTTATCTACAGATCTATAGCCTTGCATTTCTCTACTATAATGTGGGTCCATGCTAGAGATCCATACACTTGAAAGTGCTTAGCTATGGGTTTTCAACTAGTCCAATCTTGAAAAGGAGTTACCCTATTAAGAGATGTGCAAGGAACTTGGTTTTGGATGTACACATAAAGTTTATGGCCTTTGTCTAGTACCAAGGTGCCAAATATTTGGAGTGATTCATATGATTTTCCATATCATTTAAGGACCTATTCTTGTGTTTATGAAACCATTTTTCTAAGAATGATACAAAATTGTGTTGCATGTTAACACCTTTTGAAGCACAAACTTGTTCGAATAGATTGTTAACATATTCACCACCATTATCTATAAAAATAATCTTGATGAACTTGGACTTGAGTATTTCTCTACAAAAGCTTTGAAGTCCTAGAAAGACTCAAATGCATTAGACTTCTATTTGAGAATATAAACCCAAATGTATGTAGAAAGATCATCAATAAATATAAAGACATATGAAGTGCTACTAAAGGATGGATGTGGAAATCATTCTATCAAGTCACTATGTACTAACTCTAATAGTTGTCTAGCCCTCCATGCTTTTCCTTTATCATATTTCTCCTCATAATGCTTACCAAGAATGCATCCCTAGAAAACTCCATCAAAAAATCAAATATAAGGAAACCTTGGAATCATATCCTATTGACTAATTTTTTGCAAGTAACAGTATTTAAAGTGGCCAAATTGTTGATGCCACAAAAAAATCACCTCATCTAAATGAGTGGAAAATTTTGTTGAATAAGAGTCAAGAACAAAGTGAGAAAATTACTATAGTCTGGACTAATGATCTTCTTTTGCCATAGCAATTGTAGACCCATTATGCATTTCATGTGAGCTCAACTCACTTTCTATAGTTTGTGTGAGTTATCTGATAAAAAATATGAGATTAGTTGACAAATATGGAACACAAAGAACATATTGAAATGTTCCTTCAGCCATGTCAATAGCCCCCCACTTGAAAAATATTTTCATCACCCATGAAAATAACAAGAATAGAACATGTATCTAATGAGAACTCATTATGTGATGAGGCAATGTTGTGTAAAGAACCCAATTCAATTATCCAAGTTTCAGGTTGTGAAGTAACAAAAACTGGTGCCTTGCCTTTTTCTTTCACCTTAATTTTCTATGTATCCTTAGAAGACCCTTTAGATAAACTTTGTTTGATAGAATCAAGCACCTTAATATTGTTCTTTTCAAGAAGATGCAAAATGTGATCAATTGGTTTCCATAGAGGAGGAAATTTGACACCCTAAAATGACATGATCTCAAAGGGTGAATGTTCCTTGTCTACCTCAAGGATCAATCTTAGGTGATGAGATGAGAAAACAAAGGGATTTTTTTATATTTTATGCTTTATTCAAAATGATAAGATGATAATTTTGTAGACCAAAAGAGTAGGTCGCTAAGGTCTATTGAGAAAACTAGCAGGCTTTTGGCCAAGGACAAAAGTGTGGTGTGTGGTCATCCCTATAGTGCGTTGTAGTCTCATATCAAGAAAAACAAAGTTTACTAGAAAAATAGCTAAAAACTCACTAACTATTTGGCAATTAAAAACCCAATAATATGATTAAAAATAAGAGAATGAAATAAATGAATAGAATAATGAAAATGAACATAAACTAAATAGAAAGGAGATGATAGAATGGAAAATAAGAAAAGAGACACTCATAAGAGGTCCATGAATGAAGCCTCATGCAAAGAGATAATTTCAACACTTACACACATGGAAATGAGAAAAAGTTTGGGGTTATTTTAGGGGCTTGCCTTAGTCAAACCCCTGCGTAGGTGTTCCCAACTCCACAAACAGCTAGATAGATAGAGATAAAATATAATAGACAAGATAAAGAGAATAGACATGTTAAAATAACAATATGTTATCAAGGTAGATAGATAATGAAATATGAAATAATGTAGATACCGTCCTTTTAGCAAGATAGTGATATCGAAAGGAAGAGCATGCAACACCCAAGATGTGCCAAGAATGCCAAAGTGTTGGAGTAGATGTTAGACATACAAGACAATTGAGAGAGGGGGTGAATCAGTTGTACATTAAAACCTTCAAACCCTTATTAATCATTAGTACAAATGTAAGCACATGAAACATCAACACATTCATAACCATACACAATAGAACACTAGATTTTGCATGGAAAACCATAATCAAGGAAAAATTATGGTGATGATTAACTCACATATATATGAATATCAACACTAATTATAAAAGGCTCACTATTAGAAGGGCTCATTTCCCAAAGGACTCAGTGTCCAAAATAAAGAAAGGCTCACTACCAAGGTCTCACTATCCAAGAATATCACTTCTTTTGGATATAAAGAGAATGGAAATAAACTATTATAGGGAGGTTCACTACCTCAAAGAAATAGGAGAATCCACTACAACAACTCTACACCATCTGCAACCTTTGGCTCACTTCTTCTAGCAACTTCAAGTATACTAAAATGTAGACACCTTCTTCTTGCTACTTTTGGTAGTAATAGGTGTTCATGCTCGCACTTAGATCTCAACACTTTATCACATACACATCATTTCACATCTCACACTTCTTCAACAATTGACCTTGCATATATATCCTCCACAACCTTGAAAATTCTTCTCCAGGTCGGCCTCAATGAAACATATATACCTCAAATTTGTAACCACCAAATAGGTCTGCACCAAAAACTTCCACAGTGGCAATAAGTGAAGGCTGACCACACCAAGGGTTAACCAAGACCAAAATCTACACCAACACACTACACCATGCTTCCAGAAAAAATGAAGCACCTTCACAAACAATGCTAACATGCCAAGTCAACCAAACCAGCATCAACACTATCAACCGACCAATTCAAACTCATCTAGGTATAAAAACATCATGTAGACCATGTAGCAATATCATACAACATTTTGGAATATTCTTGCACCAATAGAACACATAAACACATTGATGCAAAAACCTACAACTGAGAATACTATCATCCTGTGCAACTAGTCAAACTACCACTTAGATACAACTCATGAACTAAGCTTGTGAAATAGTTGAACACCAACGCATCTAAGGGAAGATATATACGAGTGATATTAACACATTCCCAAATCTGCATGACAATAAACCTCAACGTAGAGAAATTTGAAGCAATTCCATTTCTCCCAGATAACCTTCTTCATAAGACAAACACTATCAAACACATCTTCTACTGCCACATGATCTAGAACTTGAAACTTGTGATATAAAACCTTTAAAGACTTCTATCTGACATATTCAAACTACACAAGCACATCTTCAAGAATGAAGAAATGTGGAGCACAACACAAAATACATCCTTGCACACTCTTTATGCAAATTTTCTCAAAATCCCTTCCAAACCAAGTGAACCTATTGCATTTGCAACACCCACTCAACACCACAAAAACTTTCTCATCACAACCACACTAGATTTTGACATTCAACACCACAAACATGAAACTCAACAACAGAAACACCACCTCATCACAACCACACTAGAGGTTGACATCAATGAAAACACTCATGAAAATATAGTGCAACAATCTTCCCTTTGTCATTGATGGTAATACTTTTTGAAAAACCATCAACAATAAAAGAAACTATGTATCTCCAACACACAAGAATCTCTTCCCTTACTTGGACATCTCTCTCTCTCCACTTATCTCTCTCCCCTTATTTCCTATTTTTTTGACTTCTTTCCCTCCCCCTTTGACATTAATGGTAAAGGGAAACACCTACATACTTCACTTCTCTCTTTGCCACTTTTAGGAATAAGATATGCTCCCCCTGAATGCACCAACCAAAGAAAACACTACCTACTCCCCCTGGGAGGTAGCCCTCATTATTATAATATAAAGAATAAATCTTAAATTTCCCCTTGGATAGATGCACCATCTTATGTAACTAGTTGAAATAAGGAGGGGAAATAACCCCTAGCTTCTATCTGAGATACTCAAATGTATCTTTTGGAAGAGCCTTTGTAAAAATGTCTGCTACTTGATCCTTTGTAGGAACATACTCTAGTTTTACTTCATTCTCAATAAATTTATCTCTTAGGAAGTGATACTAGATAGAGATATGATTTTTCCTTGAATGCATTGCCAATTTTTTTGAAATGTTGATAGCGCTTGTATTATCACATAAGATAGACATAGGTTCATCATATGATACTCTAATATCCTTCAATGTTTTCTTCATCTACAAAACTTTTGTGTATCAAGATTTTGCAACAATATATTCTACCTTTGTAATAGATAATGAAATTGAATCATGCTTCTTACTTAACAAAGAAACTAGTATGTTTCCAACGAAGAAAGAACCTCCAATTGTACTTCTTCTACCATCTACACAATCTACCTAATCTACATTTGTATAAGCACTCAAAGAGAAGTCAACATCCTTAGAATACCATAAACCATAGTCTAGAGTGCCCTACAAATATCTAAATATCCTTTTGAATGCTATTGTAATGATGGAAATTGTACTCCCTTCTTGGAGATAGGGAAATTTCTCATTTAATTTGGACCTATTTTAGTACCCTTGCATTAATTACCCTTTAAATCATCATTAATAGGCCCCTAGGACCCATTATTTTGGATCTTGAGGCTTATTTCAGCTAAAAACCTGACAAAATCATCAAAAACATCAAAAATTCTAACAAGCCACCCCAAAAATATAGGGTGGGACTCATACGCCACCTTGGGTGTATGAGTCCCGCTAGATGGGACCCATATGCCAGAGGTGGTGTATGAGTCCCATTTAGGGATTTTTAGGGTTTGAGCCAAAAAATCAACTTTTTAATTCAAAATTTTGTTTGATGTTGGCTTTTGAGATCTAAATAATAGTAAATTAGGTGTAAATTCTTATATAAGAAATCTTCTAAGTCATTATTTCATCTAAGAAAGCATTTTTAGAGCAATTTCAAGATCCAAGTATTCAAGCATTCTTTCACAACAGAATTCAATTTTCAAAAGAAAGCAAAGTTGAAGTTTTGGAGCATCATTAAAGTGTTTTTTTCAAGTATTCAAGCTCACTTTCATTCAAGGTCTAGTATTGTCAAGGGTTGATCATGGTTTTCTATGGTGAATCATGATGGATTCTAGGTTGGGGAGATACTACTAGCCATCAAGCCAAGGCTAATGACTTGTTTCCTAAGTAATTCCATCAACCATATTTATCATCCTACATTGAACCTAAGGAAGGTACAAGCACCATTAGGGCTCATTTGGGGTGATTAGAGATCTCTCAAAGTGAGTCATTCATCTTCATGTTTCATTCATACATCTCATTCTAGCACATTAGAATAGGGTTGCATTGCATTTAGTATTTCCTAATCTTAGAAACACTTAAGGTTAGGATTTACATTCCTATTTAATTATTTCTATCAAGGTTTAACTACCAAACTAGGGGTTTGACTGAGGAAAACCCCCCATTATAAAATCAAGTCTATATTTTGTTTTGTAGGTCTTTCGCAGATTCAGATCTAGAAATCAGTTTGGAGGGAAAGAGTGGAGATTGGAGTAAAATATAAAATTTGAATTCCCAAACAAGAAGAATGAGACTAATATGCTAGAAGTGGTGTATGAGTCCCACTATAGGTATTTTTCCATATTTTTGTAGTTCCAAATACCCTTTTTCCATAAACCAGCTCTTGCACAGAAACTCAAATCTGGGACTGATACGCCCAGACTTGCATATGAGTCCTAGTAGGACAAACTTTTAGGTTTTTTCAATGTTTCAGAGCTCATTTAAGCCTTCTTTAGATTTCCAAGTGCATACATTTCATCTCTCATCTTTTTATTCTTTTTTACATGCATTTTTAGGTCATTTCTATGAAAGATTTCATTGCATTAGGTGTAAGTATTACATTTTTCATTTCATTTGTCCTTCCAAGCCCTAGCTTGGTGGTGAACCCCTCATTAGTTTACAATCAGGCCCTAGGAAAACCCTATTGCAAGATCTCTTTCTCTATTGCATACTTTAGATTGAGATTTCTAAGGTTTCCCTTTGACAATGAAATGATTGTGAAGTGGGTTTTCTTTATGTCCTAAACCATACGAAAGAAAATACCATTTTCCATTATTTTAGCTACCACATGTGATTCTCTAGGATCTTGTTGAAATATTGCCACAAGATATATTGCATGCATGATATCCAATCTATTTGCAATTAGATGTAGTAATCCACCAATCATGGATCTATACTTGTTCTGATCTATCTTAGGATATTCATCATTTTTCTCAATTTAAAACCAATAACCATGGGTGTACATACTATTTTAGAGTCCTCCATTCCAAAGTTCATTAGATTCATATCCTTCTATTAGCACTAAACTCTTATGTGGTTCTTCATCCACTTTGACACTTGCACTTTCAACTATCTTCTTCAGTCTCTTTTTGTAGCACCTATATGCTTTTCTTTCTATAGAGTATCCAAAAATATTCCTTCACCTGATGTTACATAAAACTTTCCTAAGTTCACTTCATCCCTCATGATGTAACATTTACTTCCAAACACTGAAATATTCCACAATAGGATTTTTTCCATACCATAGATCATAGGGGTTCTTTGAACTATTTACTCTTTCTTTTCCTTTGTTGAGAATGTAGACTATGATATGAATTTCTTCTCTCCAATAGAAATCTGATAAATTTTCTTCTTTCATCATGGTTCTTGCTACCTCCTGAATTGTCCTGTTCTTCCTTTCAACAACTCCATTCTATTGTGGAGTCCTAGGAGATGATAGATGCCTTTTTATCCCATGATCTTTGCAAAAAATTTGAAACTCATTGGAATTGAACTCACCACCTTGGTCAGACCTTAAAAACTTTATTTTCAAATACATTTCATTCACAACCATAGATTTAAATTCTTTAAAATTATCTAGATCTTCTAATTTTTCTTTGAGAAAGGTTACCCAAGTCATTCTAGAGAAATCATTTATTAACAACATAAAATATGTGTCACCTTGAGATATTCTTGTTTTGGTAGGTCTACATAGATTTATATGCACCAACTCTAAGGATCCTTTAGTAGAGTATTCCTTAGTTTTGAATATGTTCCTTGTCCTGTTTCCAACTCGACGCTCTTTGCAAATTGCATTGATAGGCTTTATAATTCTTGGCAAGTCTCTCACAATATGAGTAGAGATAATCTTCACTAGGCTATTAAAATTGATATAACACAATCTTCTATGCCACAACCAATATTCATTGATTTGAGTCATGAAACACTTATCACCAACACCTTTCAGCTAATAAAAATCTCCTTCCATCCTTGTTCCTATAGCAACCAAGGTTTCAAAGCTTGCTTTTCTGATTTCACAACCATAATCCTGAAACACCAAATTGTATCCTCTATTACAATTTTTTCCAACACTAAGAAGATTATGCTGGAGACCCTTGACATAATGAACATCACCTATTTTATGCTTTCCATCAAATCTAATTGAACCTTTTCCATAGATCTTAACAGATGTATCATCACCAAACTTACCAATACCACCATCATGCTTCTCAAGTTTAACAAACTTACTCTATCATATGTCATATAATTTGAGAATCCATTATCAATTATCCGGTAGTTGCTCTCCTCTCTTACATGAAAGGAATTTAATATAGTTCCTTCAATACTATGACTTGTTTCTAGAGAAATTTTCTTCACGCACCTTTCAAGGTTAGTAGAATTAGTTCCAAAATTTAAAGCCATGAACAAGCATTCATCACTTTTATCATCTGGGTAGTTTGTTTCGTCATCATTATATGTAACACTATCTTCTTTAACATAGTAACTCTTATTGGAAGATTTACCTTTGTGATCTTTAACTTTTTCATTTGAAACTTATGCCTCAATGAAATGTATGCACTTGGGTGAAAACACAAAGTTGAGTCCACTTAGGAAAGTGGAATTTTTGGCCTGAAAAAAATTCCCAAAATCAAGCTAAATGAAAAGAGTCCCATTTAGCTTCAAGTTCCCAAGCCAGGATCTAGGTGAGCGGGATCCCATTTAGCAGTTATAGGTCTTTCCCTCATTTAGCCTTTTGTTTTTCATTTTTTGGTCATATTAAAGCTATTTTTAAAAAAAAAACTTTGAGCTGTATTTATTGTGTAGTTTCAGGAATCTAGGAAGCGACCGAAAATGCAAGCAAAATACCCAGGTAAGTCTTTAGCCCTCATTTCATTTTGGTTTCCTTATTTTAAATAAATGTTTCATGCAGTGACTAATTTGAAAATGGAAAAATCATTATTTGTTTTTCTTTTTTGCTTTATTGTTTTTATTTTAATATGCAACTGAAAATTGAGCACAAAATATGCACCTACTCTATAACATATTAACATACATATAGTTTTCTACTGGAGTAATCCTTGAAGCTCCTTTATGATTTAGGTTTAAAAACTCACAAGGTTTACCTAAAATTTGATCAAGCTAATCAATTTGGAATCAAACCAATAAATATTCATTTTTTTGGCATGAACTCTCAATAACTTTCTAAAATAGAAAGAATTATAAATGTGAAAAAATTTCCATCCATAAACACTCAAGAATTTATAATATTTTCCTCATGCAAATCACTTCAAACATTAACATGACATTCTTAACGCTAACTCAAGCTATGCTCAAAATTGAAAAAGCCAATTTCAAATTATGGTAAAATGAAATAAATTTCTCTACCTCAAATTGGTAACTATAAACTAATAGAAAATAAATAATTAAACTAAGATTACTTTTCTAAAATGATGCAAGATTTCCACACTTCGTAGGGATACTCCTACATAAATTTTGTATAATAAAAAGACCACTAGATGCATTGAGTAGTAGACTAAACTATAGACTAGAGCCTTCCCATTAAAGAAGGAAGACCAAAAGTGTACTCATCAAATAACCTGATTTCCTACAAAATAACCACATCTGTAAGGGAAGATATGAGGAATTTATAAAGAACCTTCCTCTTGTTAGGGGTGTTAAGGCCTCAAGCATTTCAAGAGATGCTTCTCATGGAAGGGGAGTGATGATCCTATTTATTAGCTAGTTTTTTGATATCTTTATGTTGCTTCTAAAACATTCCTGACAATTATTCTTACAGTATGCCATCTTTTATGTCAATTATGAAGACCTTGAACTTGGTTAAAGTTAATGGAAATGCAATTATGATATGATGGTGTTGCTTGAATTGAATGTGACTATGTATAAATTATAATTGATATTTGTGTTTAATCATGGTAGTTAGTAATGTGTATGTGTTTTATGAACTAACCCCTTGCAGCCTAAGAATACATTGTAGCCCGCAACAACTGCAGAATATAATCCACAGCCGAAGGAGTTCCTAGATAGTGAAACAAGGGATGTTCCTGAATACACTGAACATAATAACTACAACATGGAGACACCCGAAGAAGAAAATCATGCATCATTATGACAATAATAAATAAATTAAAGAAGGAGAACCCTATTATCATTAGGATTATGGCATAACTGATCTTATGTTCCATATTTCAGTTATGTAATTACAGAGTTCTAATCCTATTTCGATTCTTATTTATTTTTGGTTGTAGTTAGGATAGCTAAATCTTAATTACGCTCTGATATCTAGGAGATTTGTGATTAATGATTTCAATTTAGAGTTGTATTTTGAATAAACTCCCCTATGCATGTATATAGTCGATGGATGAGTCTTTAAAATAGGATTTGATTAATCTTTTAGTTGTGGATTTTTTTATTGAACACTTTTTTAGTTTTCAGTTGTTATTACACAGACATGCTGATTGTTCAAATATGGTTTTTCTAAATACAATCTTTGAGCAAGATTTCATGTGATAATTTGGAATGTGCAATGAATGATCTTGATTTAATATGATTTAGTTGAATATGAAGAGTTAGATTTAGTTTAGTTTAGTGGATACAACCACCTGAGCAAGGGCCACTCAAGTACTAACCTTCACTATATTTGTAGTTTCTTTATTTTTGTTACATAGTTACTTCATAATTGCATAATCAGTTAAGATAGATTCTCATATCAAGTTATCCATAATTGTTGTTCATGTTCATGATTGTATTCATTTAACTTGTATAAATTTGTACTATAGAATAGGTTTAGTTATTAGTTTCTAGTTAGTTTCAACATTTTACCTATTAACAACAGTTCAATCAAAAACTATGTTTTAGGCTCTCGTAGTGAAATCACCATCTTTATTTCTTTCACTGTTATGCACTTTTATGATTTTAAAACAAGAATAATACCTTCACTAGGATAATTTAGGTAACCTGAGGTATTTGAAAGCACATATAGTGCCAGCACCATCACAAGCCTACTAGCCCTGGTTGATAATCTAATGAAACTCTTTTCAATGTCAAGTGGATTGTTAAACCAGGTTTTCCCCTGAATTGAGTGATTTCCACTGAGTTTATTAGTCATTAGAATAGACTCTACATTTTTGGTGTCTTTTTCAAGGATGGTGCTACCTTCATAGACCTTTTTTTCCAAGCTTTTATAGTTTACACTTTTCTTTCAGTATTAGGACTATTAGGCTTAATCTCTTCAAATACTAGAAAATTCTACTAACATTGTGCAGGAGCCGTTGCTATACAAGGTTCTATATATTGTATGCGGAGGTAGAGAGACATATTGGGAAGGTTCCTCCCCTCTACAAGAAAAAAAGCTAGAGAATATAGTGGTGAATCCATTGCTTTGAGCGAGGGTATTACTGAAGAAGAAAGTCCCCTTTCACCAATATCTACTACACCCATAGAGGGGACATAGTGAACCATGGGTGATGTAGTGTATGATCCACCTGAACATGTGACATTTGAGTTCCCAATCACCAACCAAAAAAGGGCTAAGTTGTGTTGAAGAATATCCCTCCTTCAACATTACCAGTATTTTATGGTTTGGTGATCGAAGATCTAGAAACATTTCTATTTGAGTTGTATGTCCTATGTAAGATCTATGACTATACCTCTAATGCTCATAGGCTTAAGATCTTCCCTACTAATCAAATAGATATTTCCTTGAGATGGTTTATGGGATTAGGTAAGGATTTTATTCTAGATTGGGATACCATGAAAACACCATTCTTGGAAAAATACTAAGATTATTGTAGAGGACTTGAAACGAGGAGAGATGACATTTTCATAATGTCACAAAAGGAGGATGAGCCATTAGAAGACTATGTCGAGAGATTCCAATTCTCTTTGAAGAAAAACCCACAAAAAAAGTTATCTAAAGAATCCCTCAAGTTAGTATTTTTGAAGGGAGTCAATGAGGACTATATGGATGCCCTCAATCTTATTGGGCAAGGTGATGTTTCTCAACCACCATTTGAAGAAATATATAGGGTCTATAGAAATTACTCTAGGACCATCAATGAGAAGCCAAGGGGAGAGAGGACATCCACCATTATCAAATCATCTACTGGGGTTTCAAAGCTAGAGTTAAGTAATTTATTGTCCAACATGAACATTATCAGTCATCTATCAACTCAATTGGACACCCTCCATATAAATAAGTATCAAGAGGAATCTAAAGCAATGCTCACTAAATACTGCCCCAGTTGCAGACAAAGGAAAGAAAACTGCAAATGCAAGAGGGTGGCTAGTATTAAAGAAGATAAAACATAGAAACCTGATTTTCAGCCACTTGAAGGAGAGGATGGACAACTATTTTACATATCTCAAAGAAGGACATGGAAAAAAAGACAAGGTATGCCACAAGGCCCTCTAAATTTCACATCATCTTTTCCAAATGGAAAATAGAATTTTTCTGCTTAGAATTCCTAGCCCTGGCCAAATAACCAAAACCAATGGAAAAACCATCAAAAATGGAAAAAACTCAACAAAATTGGAACCAACAGCAACTAAATTCTTGGCCACAACAAAATTTCCAAGGTTCCATTTATAATCCTGAATGCCATCATAGAAAAACCAATCGAAACCACAATGGGATAAAGGCAAATAGTGGCAGCAACAAAATATGAATTACCAACATCCTTTGCTCCCTCCTCAGCCACAACAACAATACATATGCATAATCCATCCAATATAAAATCCTAGCCACCAAGAGCACCATAGTTACCTTCCCAACCTACACCTAACCCTAACAACAATATTGTTGAATAGGCTTATACTAATGAGGTTATGCAATACACCACCTATGGGGTAGAGGTGAGTGATGTCCACCTTGTAAAGGAAAACACTAGCTGGTCCTTCATCCCCACAAATAATTGAAATGGAAGATAAGGAGCCTATAGCTGAAACTCCAAACAATCCAACCCTGACACCTAAGTCAAATCAAGTAGACTAGACTATTTCAAGTCTAGAGTCTCCATTTTCTAAGTGCTTAGCCATACCAAGAAATCAAAGTCAAGTTGAGATATACCTATTGGGTCAAATCAAGAAAGTAATTATAAAAATTCTTCTCATCCAAGCTATCAAGGATATCCCAATTTATACCAAGACTGTGAGGGACCTCTATCTTAAGAAACTAGGAAGGAAATGGAAGGATCCCCAAATAACTCATGTCCTAGGAAACCTTGTTGATATTATGCTAGGGAACATAACTATCCCTAAATACACAGATTCGAGTAGTCCAATAGTGGATTTTAAGATTAATGGGACTCTTATCAAGAATACCTTGATTGATTTAGGGGCAGAAATCAATGTCATGACTAAGAAAACAATGCAACTCCTTCAATTGGCCAACCTTAGATCTACACCTTCTATTTTACAGTTGGAAGATAGGTCAGTAGTAAAGCCTGAGGAAATCATTGAGGATTTAGTTATAGCATCAAATTCCTAGGAATATCATGTTGATTTCATAGTTTTATAGCCAAAGGTCAACCTTGTAGGATATCCACTCATTTTTGGCAGACCATGGTTAGCTACAACTGATGCATTCATAGGTTATAGGTCTGGAAATATGATAATATAAAATGGTACTATAACCAAGGAATTGCTCCTCTATCCTCCAACTCAACCTTATGCTGGTCTTGAGAAAACCATATGGCCCACCTTGGATGAGAATGACCACTATTCGTTGTAGAATTTGATCACAATAGAATGTATCTCTTTGTTGGATGATTAGGATGAAGATGATCTGATTGCTCACATAATACATAATGACTATAGTAGGAACACATAGCAATAGGATTATTTTTCATACCTACAAGATCCTTTGTAGAGCATTATACTTGCTAATTCATCGAAGGGAATATCTCATATTTTTCATTCTTTATAACCATAGTAGTGTATAGAAAACATTCTTGTACTTGATCTATCATCTATCCAAGCCTCATCCAAAAAAATAGAATTTTTTCTAGGAAAGACATTGAACATAAACAATGCATTAACTGAAGAGCAGAAAAATTACCTAAATATAGTGTTGGAGGCACACGCAACAACCTTTACATGGGACTACCATGACATGAAGGGAATAGATCCTAACTTTTGTATGCACAAGATCTATATAAATGATGGTTTTAGACCCATTAGACAAACTCAATGAAGGATGAACCTTAATTTGAGAGAGATAGTTAAAGTTGAACTACAAAAAATACTTGATACAGGATTCATCTATCTTCTATTTGATAGTGAATGTGTATCACCCTTGTTTATTGTCCCTAAAAAGGTTAAAAATGGAGGGTATGTGTAGATTTTAGGGAGTTGAATACATTCACTAGGAAAGACCACTTCCCATTACCCTTCATTGATCAGGTACTTGAATCTTTGGTAGGGAAGTAATTTTCATTCCTAGATGATTTTAGTGGCTATAAACAGATAAAGATTGATCCAAAGGATCAGGACAAAACAACATTCACATGCCCTTGGGGTACTTATGCCTAATTTGTCCTTTGGGTTATGCAATGCCCAAGCTAATTTTTAGAAGGTAGTGCTTAGCATCTTCTTTGATTATGCTCATGAATCTATGGAGATATATATGGATGACTTTACCACATATGGGGAAACTTATGAAGAAGCCCTTACCAATCCAGAAAAGGTATCGAAAAGATGTAAAGGATATAGCTTGTCCCTAAGTAATGAAAAGTGCTTTATGATGACAACTCAGAGAATTGTTCTAGGGCATTTCATATCTAGTGAAGGGATTCAAGTTGACCCACATAAGATAGAGATCATTTCTACATTGCTTGTTCCATAGAGTCAAAGAGATGTTAGAAGCTTCCTAGGCCATGTAGGCTATTATAGGAGATTCATTAAGGACTTCAGTAAGATTGCAACACCATTGTTTTTTTTGATGAATAAAGATATAGAATTTGACTAGACATTAGAGTGCTAACATTCGTTTGAGGAACTTAAATTAGCCTTAACCAGAGCACCTATTTTGAGGGGACTAAATTGGACATTACCCTTCCATATACACACTGATGCTTCAATTTTTTCTATTGCAACAATTTTGGGTCAGAAAGAAGGTAATAAAGAATATGATATTTACTACATTAGTAAGAACTTGTAGGGAGGAGAGCTAAATTACACTGTTATAGAGAAGGAAATGCTAGTAGTAGTATATGCCATCAACAAATTTAGGCATTACATCACTAGATATGTAGTTTTTGTCCACACAGATCATACAACTATAAGATATTTGATGAAAAAACTAGTAGTAGGGGGTAGGCTAGTTATATGGCTACTCCTACAAGAATTTGATATCACAATAGTGAAAAAGCCTTGGAAGGCTAATGTAGTAGTAGATTTTATGTCAAAGTTACCAATACAATCAATAGAAGGGATAGTATATGACTCATTTCCAGATAAGAGTTTTTTCTCTTAATGTACATACACCCTGGCATGTTGATATTGCGAATTATTTAATGACAGGGTAGATACCAACACACTTTTCTCCAAGGGAAAAGAGACAACTAGTGCACAAGTTTTTTCCATATTCTTGGGTATCTTGTTATCTCTTCTGCACAGGCCTAGATAACATCATGAGAAGGTGTATAAGAGAAGATGAAGTCTTTGATATAATGAAGGCTTGCCATGATGAGCCCTATGGGGGTCACTTTGTTTTCAAAAGGAAAAAATTCAAAATCCTCACAATAGGTTACTACTAGCCAACTTTACACAAGGATTCTATCAAGTACACAAGAAGTTGTGACAAATGCCAAAGAATGGGTAAGCCAACCAAAACTGATGAAATGATTTTGCAGCCACAATTTACATTAGCACCCTTTGACAAATGGGGTCTAGATTTCATTGGGACAATTTCACCTATATCTAACAACAAGGAGTACATTCTAGTTTGCATTGATTATCTAACCAAGTGGGTGGAAATGAAGGCATTACAATTTTCTAGAGATGGTAATGTTGCTAAATTATTGTATGAAGAAATTTTTACTAGGTATGGAAATAGTCACTAATCAGGGTCTGCAATTTACTTCAGAGTTCATTACAAAATTGGTTGAAGAATATGAAATAAGGCACAAAAATTCAACACCATAGCACCCACATGCCAATGGCCAGGTGGAGATTACAAATAGGAAAATTGAGAGCATTATGACCAAGACAGTGTAGTTACATAGGAAATATTGGGTTGGTAGATTACTAGAGGTAGTATGGGCATAAAAACTACATGGAAAACAAAAACTAGTTTCACCCCCTATGAACTAGTATATGGGAAAAAAAATAGTTCCCCCAATAGAATTTGAGTATTCAAAATAGCAGTGGAATTGGACATGGACCTCACAACAACCCAAAAGGAGAGACTACATAATTTAAATGGGTTGGATGAAATTAGGATGGAAGTAATGCATCATAAAAAGATAGTACATAAATAAAGGAAAAAATGGCATGACTAATATATAAAGATAATGGAATTCAATGTAGGAGACTGGGCATTATTGTATGATTCAAGATATAAAGACTTTAAGTGAAAAATCCAATCTAGATGGTTGGGACCATATGCGATAAGCCAAGTTTTTTCTAATGTTGTAGTAAAGTTGGAAACCATAGATGCAATAAGGTTCTCACTATTGGTGTAGTAACAAGGAATGCATCCCTTCTCTTTACTTGATTTGGGAATAATTAATATAAAATTAACTTAATAATTCCTTGATTTAGGATTGTAATGTGTTCTACACATTCACACTAAGTCTAGGGCCCTTTTTCAACTAAAATGTACTTAATTGTGCTTTATTTAGGGTGTTGTAAAGTGTTTCATTACACTTTCACACTAATCTAGGGCTTTATTAATTGATTATGGTTAATTGGCCCCTTTAATTCAAATCTAAGCATTATTATTTTTATTTTTTAAGGATCTATCTTGACACCCAGTAATGATATTGCAAGACATTTAACTTGGAAATATTGGAGTCCTAGAAATCTATGCTATGACCCTTTCGCCCAAAGTGATGAATGGGTCCTCCTAACATAGGACACCCCTTTCTTGGTATATTTGAAATGGGTTTTTGATGTTATTTCATCCCCCCAAAAGCATGGTCCTAGGAAATTGTGCTAGGAACCATTCGCCAAAGGTGCAAAATGTGTCCTCCTCACTTAAGACACCCCTTTTTAATTTATTTGTGGTGAGATTTTAATGATTTTGAATCTTAGATCTGATGTTGGGTTGGATTATTTGAATTAGGGTTAATTCTTAGATTTACTATAAATATAAGTTCAATTCACATATTTTCATCCTAGTAAGCAATCCTAAGACTTTCAAGCAATCGAAAGTACATTCACAAGAGCATTATAGAGAATTTCAAAGGCATTCAAAGGTAGATTATCAAAGTTTTATTGCAGCAATTCAAGGTCCTATCATCATGCCAAATGCATAATGCATCAAACATGTTGTTGAGCTAGTATGTTAATGTAGCATTTAAGATCCATTTGCAATCATTGTTTTGCATCTAATTCAATATCAAGATATACATTCTACATGACCACTTCATGTTATTTTGCAAATTTACATTCCAAGACAACCAACATAAGGTATCGTTGTTCATGGTTCATATCCTTATTTCATCATTTCATCATAAGATTTAATTACCTAAATATGTTTTGACTAAGGTAAACCCCTATCCTCTAACAATCAACAAGTTTTTCTTCCCTTTGATTTGTGTTTAGAGGTTCATAAATTGAAGCAAAATTGTCAAAATTGTCAAGTTGTAAAGTTGCCACCTACATTGCAAGAACACATAAACAAGGCTACAAAATTTGTTTCAAGTTTTTAGGAGCTGGGTATTGAGGAGCTAGAAGTGTAGATCTTGAAGAACAAAACCCAAATCTTAGTTTTCAAAAACCCTAATAGGGACTCATTCGCTAGTAAAGGCGAATGAGTCCTGAAACCTAAAAACAACAAGTTTTCTACAAGGTACACATAATTTTAGCCTCTCAAAACTTCCCTCATTGTTTCTATAACAGTCAGGAGTCATTTCTGATTGTTATTTATGCATTTTATCCCTCATAATTGTAAGTTTCATAGCTAAAACTAGGGGTTCATCATCTTGTTCATTCATTTTTGTGAACCCTATTTGTTTATGAAATGTAATGGTGAACCCATCCTATTGAACATTGAAACTTTTTGATATCAAAATCTTTCTTCTCATCCTAGGTTAGATCTTGTATTCATTTGCATTCATTTACATTGAAATAGATCTTATTTAGGGTTTCCTACTTTTCATTCAAACTTGCATCTCATCTAGGGTTTAGAATTACATTGTTTTGCATTTCTTAAATCTGAAAAATACAAAAAAAAATCAGTAATTTTGCATACCATTTATATCTCATAAATTTGCATTTGAAAATAAAAACAAAATTGCATTTCAAATTAGGTTTTTTCATTCATCATTTTATCACCCTTTCAAATTGTATTTCATATTGCATTTCCAGAGAATCTAAAACTAAAAGTTATTGTTATAGACCTAAAATTGAAAGACATTGCAAAAAGCTTAAAAACCATTCAATAATAGTTAAAAAAAACCCTAATCTAGGACCCATTCGCCACTTGGGGTGAATGAGTCCCTGATCAGGCTTGAACTACATTTTCTGTCATCTGAAACTCACTTAAAAACACTTAAAAATTAGTAAAAACATTTCAGAAAATCCTCATCTAGGACCCATTTTCCACTAAAGGTGAACGAGTCCCTAATCAAGTGTTGATCTGAATTTTTTGGAATTTTGAATCTTTGTTTTAGGTTTGTGTTTGTTGTTGTTACATTTCTTTTTTAGTTTCCATATTTTTTGTTTCATTACATTCATTAAATCTAGCTTAATTTGCTTTATTTAGTGTATTGTCAAAATTCAAATTTGCATTTACAACATTTCATTTTCAGTTTATTACATTGTGTAATCAGTAAATTACCTTGTTATAAGTCTAAAAATCTGAAAATGGACAAGTGTATTAGCAATGTGTGGAAGTCTTTGTTCTCTTTGGTTGATGTTTCAAGTTGTGCTTTTGGAAATGACCCTAATGCAATTGAACCTACTCATGCTCACACAACTCCTAATGCATTTCCTCCTCGTGATGTTGACATCATTGTAGAAGATGATGACAACATGAACAAATTCATAAATGACTTCCTTAACAACCTTGAGACTAATGCATCCTTTTACCCTTCTATGAAATGACCAACACCCCTTCATATGTTTGGTCTTTTACATCCTAAAACTAAGACACAAGCTAATCCTAAGTTCCCTACAATAGGTGAACCTAGTTCCTCTAATCAAGTAAACGTTCAACCATCCTATGTTAACAAAGTAATCAAAACATCAATCAACCTTGAAGAGACATATGGAAAAGGATTCACAATATTAAGTAAGCAAGGATGTGACATAACAAGTGAACATGAAATTCATCAACTCCTAGAGAAAATATCAATTGAAGATACTAAAGGGTTAGGATATCAAGATCCTCCTCCTGGCATAAGTGTCCTCCTTCCTAAAGAACAAATAATGCCTTATGATGATGAAAAAGAAGACCAACTCATTTCAGGCCCTTCTGCTCTATATCCACCTAGAGAAATTGGTGAATATAGCAAGCAACGAAGGCCTTCCAAACTAAAGAAATTACAATTCCATTATCTGCCATCTTAAAGTGAAATAACTTTACACATACTTCTAGGTCAAGAACTTATTACATTACCACCTATAAGAGAAAATTGAAAACCAAATTCTAAGAATACAAACACATCTCATTGTTAATATCATAGAGTTCTTGGACATAGTACTGATGAGTTTCATGCTTTAAAACAAATATTAAAAAAAATTGATATCATAAGGATAGTCCCTTAAAGCATGCATTCCACTCATTGCCATGTAATAGTTGTAGGGTATTAATATTCTCACTATTACATGTCATACATTCATTGAAAATTATTCTCTTTATTTCAATGAGCTCATTCTCATTACCTACCTTGGCTCATCCTTGTCCCACACTTAATGGGGGCAAGGGGTAGTTAGCCTTGTCATAGTTTCGGTATGTGTTGTTGTCCCTTTTTCTAGTTGGTTGCCTTCCGTTTATACAGACCAATATTGGGATGCAGACGACCTGCTATAGGTTGACTCACATGTGCCTTACTAGTCTTTTTATTTTTCATGTTTCTTTATGTGATTGCATGTGCATAATGTGATCCCCCATGATTTTTCATTTGATGTATCTCTCTCTTTTTGTTCATTCCTCTATATGTACCTAAATTCTTCTCTATGTTGTAAAATATTTTCCTTTTTCTTTGTCTTGTGTTTTCCTTTTGGGGATGATGTAAGGCATCAAGACATTTAGGTCTCTTCCATGTTGACCCAAAATTATTTTTCTTTTTTTTCGCTCTCTTTGTGTCATTCTTCCATTTCTATGAGTATTTGGGGAATGATGACAGTTTCGAGCTCTAAGACAACAATGTAGCAACTTAGACCTACTGACCCTAAATCTATAGATCCCTTATGTATTTTTGGGGGAAACCATTCCCTCCTTGTTCATGGCGTAGCTTTATTTTGGAAACATATGACTTGGCATAGGGTTTTCTAAGGAAAGATCTCATGTCTTAGGAGAAAACATAGGCTAATTTAAAGCAGTTTCTCATAGTAATGGTGTTAGCAACCACTTTAAAGTGGGGGTATACATTGATGACATCTTTCGACATATTTCATGATGCGATTTTCTTTTTTCTTGTGATGTGTCCTTTTCTTAGTGGTGTCAGTGGGTTTGATATCCTCCAAGAGTGCGATATTTCTAAGCATATGATTTCCCTTAGTGAAATGATGCAAAGTAAGTGGCATCCCATAAGTGGCGATCTGATACTCTTTGAATCATCCTCTCTTGGATACATTAGGCAAGATGCTCCCTAAGAAGACCTTACAAAAACAAAGAAAATCCCCCTTTAAAAAAAAATTATAGACATGACATTCAAAAGCATTACATTGTGGTGCCTTATCAAAGTTTTCAGAAGGATGACTTCGATATGGTATGGGAGGCTAATATGACTCTCTCATTTGCCACCTTTTTGGGATAACTCACCCAATGGACAGGCTGAGGTTCCACTACCCTAGAGTGAGAACTGCATGTTATAGACAAACAACCTATACCCGATCCATATAGTGATGGATGAACTATCGAGGCTTGATCCTTGTTATAGAAAAAAAACCACATTTTGCATTGTGTTGGAATGGTTGTGCTTGATCCTTTTTTTCCTTGGCCTTTGATAGGGTATGACTATGTATCTTTGTTATTGTTGCATACTTAAGTGTCTTGAATGTCTATTTTTGTGTGAGTTTGTCATGGGGGGAAACTCTCACTGAAGTGGGGGAAAAATGTAGTAGCAAAAAAAGTATCCCTTTTCCTTACTTAATTTGGGAATAATTAATATAAAATTAACTTAATAATGCCTTGATTTAGGGTTGTAATATGTTCTACACACTAACACTAAGACTAGGGCCCTTTTTAACTAAAATGTACTTAATTGTGCCTTATTTAGGGTGTTGTAAAGTGTTTCATTACACTTTCACACTAATATAGGGATTTATTAATTAATTGTGGTTAATTAGTCCCTTTAATTCAAATATAAGTCTTATTAATTACATTTTTCAAGGATCTGTCGTGACACCCATTAATGATATTGCATGAAATTTAACTTGGTAAAATTAGAGTCCTAGAAATTTGTGCTAGGACCCATTCTCCCAAGGTGGTGAATGGGTCCTCCTAACATAGGACACCCCTTTCTTGGCATATTTGAAATGGGTTTTTGATGTTATTTCATCCGTTCGAAGCATGGTCCTAGGAAACTATGCTAGGACCCATTCGCCCAAGGTGGTGAATGGGTCCTCCTCACTTAGGACAACCCTTTTTGAATTTATTTGTGGTGGGATTTTAAATCTTAGATCTGATGTCGACTTGGATTATTTGAATTTTGCTGTTAATTCTTAGATTTAGTATAAATATAGGGCTAATTCACATAGTTTCATCCTAGCAAGAAATCCTAAGACTTTGAAGCAATCAAGAGTACATTCACAAGAGCATTATAGAGCATTTCAAAGGCATTCAAAGGAAGATTATCAAAGTTTTATTGCAGCAATTCAAGGTCATAACATCATGTCAAAGGCATAATGTATCAAACATGTTTTTGAGCTAATATGTTGATGTAGCATTGAAGATCCATTTGCAAGCATTGTTTCACACCTAATTCAAGATCAAGATCTACATTCTACATTGCCACTTCATGTTAGTTTGTAGATTTACATTCCAAGACAACCAACATAAGGTATCATTGTTCATGTTTCATGTCCTTATTTCATTGTTTCATCATAATGTTTAATTACCTAAATGAGGTTTGACTTAGGAAAACCCCTATCCTCTAACAATCAACAAGTTTTTATTCCCTTTGATGTGTGTTTGCAGGTTCATAGATTGAAGAAAAATTGTCAAAATTGTCAAGTTGCAAAGTTGTCACCTACATTGCAAGGACACGAAAACAAGGCTATAGAATTTGTTTCAGGTTTTAGGGAGCTAAGTACCAAGGAGCTAGAAGTGCATATCTTGAAGAACAAAACCCAGATCTCAGTTTTCAAAAACCATAATAAGGACCCATTCACCAATAAAGGAAAATGAGTCCTTAGTAACCTAAAAACAATTTTTCTACAAGGTACAAATTGTTTGAGCCTCTCAAAACTCCCCTCATTGTTGCTATAATATTCAAGAGTCATTTTTTATTGTTATTTATGCATTTATCCCTCATAATTTTATGTTTCATAGCTAAAACTAGTGGCCCATCATCTTGTTGGTTCATTTTGGTGAACCCTATTTTTATATGAAGCAGTTGGTTAATGGCCATAGCTTGGAACTTATAAAAAACTAGTACAGAAAGAAGATTTCATTTTTTCTTTCATTCAACAGTATGGTCCTATCAGTGATCCAAAGACAAGTTTAGAAACACACAATGGTGACTCAACAATAGATGTACTAAGTTCTTCAAGTGATTTAGTGGCTGAGCTACACAGCTCACCCCTTGAGGTCACACAAGCTTAATTTACTAATCTACCTCATATGCACACACAACACAGTTACAATGATACACATTTGTTTTGCAACATTCTCCATATTGCGGTAGGGACCTATAGCTTCATGTATTAAAACTATTATTTTTCAGCCAGGGACCTATAGCACATCACACATGAAATGTCAAACTTCAGTTGGGACCTATTATCCAAGGAACCAAAAGTGCATTTTGTTAGAAAATTTCAAAATTTGGCACCACATTAATTGCAGATTGTCACTTTTCACTCCACTTTTTTATCACACATGCATCAAATAAACCTATCATATCGGTATGTGCATCATGTTCATTTTATTTCATGATGTCTATTTCACATTTCAAGAATTAAAACTATCACATAAACCTCTCTCATTCATACATTTCACCTCATTTCACACCATGTGCCAGCCTCTCATTAATTTCACACTTCATATATTCATTCAATGCAATTAAATCATGTCAAATCCGCATCATGCAATAGATAATCTTCAAATAAGTTTCACATGTGTGGAAGTTCATATAATAATATTTGACAGGTACGCATACTACACAACCATGATTAACATGGCTTTTAATTATGATTCAATATGTACTTACATTAAATCTAGCTTACATTTTGCTCATTACTTCTATTTCCATACTTTGCAATTATTGCCTTCACCTATTTTTCCGAACTTGAAGTGAGGACACTTCAATAATTTAAGTTAGGGGGAAGGGTAATATATAATCCAAATTTTAGTTTTTTCCACCACCAAAAATCCAAACATAAAACCAAGAGAAAATGTACAAACCTTTTTTCCATACCCTACTTTGTACTTATAACATTTTTCTTATTGATTCTAGTTTACAATTGCCTAAATTCAAGCTAGTTTAGAACCTTTCAAACTTATAGAAGATTAATAGAGGAGAAAAGGGAAAAGTGTTTGAAATTGCTAAAGAAAATGTGCATGCAAGAGTAATAGATAACTTGGGTTGGTGGACTATTGAGATTAAAATTTGGGTTGAATTTTTAGAGTTCTTGAAGATTTTTTTTTATCATAAGTAAAATACATCACCATGGGAGGTGACATCGTTAGAAGGGATCCAACTGTACATAAATAGATACTGGAAGATACATTAGCATTACCCATTTTCACAAGGGTAATATGGCTAGATTATTTTCTAAAGTTGATAGAATTTGATGATGATATAACCAAAAGGTTTGTAGCTATTGCAAGTATGGATGTGTTTGGAGGTGTTGTCATTAATGTTGTCATTGATGTCAACATAGTTCAAAATTTTTACAGGTGGTACTTGTATAGTTGAGATACTGTTGAAGTGTTTAAAGTACATGGAGCTATATTTATGAAGTTACAATTATGTCTTTGCCAAGTGCTTTTGAGAAAATTAAGAAATAACAAAGACAGTGTAGTGTGTGTTCTGAGTGTGCAGTGATATTGTGCTCTGTATTTCTTCTATGTTGATCCTATGCATGTGCGGATCTATGGTATTGATCATGAGCCTCAATAGATAATATATCCCAAATTATAGCTTCTAGATCAATGGAGAGTGAAAGATGTGTTCACCGGTGTGTGAACCAGTTTGACAAAACTATTTGTTTCTGGACTGGGAGAAGTGTTTGTGCTCCACAGTCTTCTAGTGTTTTAGTTCAGATCTTGCAGATCTAGAAGATGGTTTACACTAATGTTCTTAGTGTTTTGGAAAACGTGCTTATGGTTTGGTGCTCTGAAACACTTGCTCCAAAGATTCTATGTGTTGGTGCTTGGTTTGAATGGACTGTTGAAGAGTGTTTTGTGCATGAAGTTTGTTGTAGTTGTTGTGGATGTACTTGAAGGTTTCTAAGGGATCTAAACATGTCTGGTGAAGCATGTTGGGTGATCCACGTGTGATCATCTTGCTGGAGATGTGTGTACTTCAAAGATCATTGGTGTTTTCATTAGGTTTGGTCGACCTGGTGTTTACATGTAACATATATATTTGCATCGAATTAAAGAAGCATGTGATTGATCCAATATGTTGTTTGGGTCCTAATTAAAGGTGTAATTGGTCCTCTCTCATTCTTATCCATCATGGGAATGTTGAGTAGCTGACCTAATTTGAATTTGAAAAATGTAGGATGTATAGATGACCTTGAAGAATGCTTCTCACATTGAATATGGTATAAAAGAAAGTCAAGATATTGCAAATGATAAGTCAAGCAAGTCAAGTGTGCAAAAAAGTGCAAAAAGTAGAGTGTGTAAGAGTGAATCAAGGTAGTAGTACTTTAATGTGTTAGATTCTTGAAATTAGTGAGTTGATGGTGTCTGCAATATTTTGATCAAGTTGTGAATGTGTGGAACCTATTGTGGTGGATCTTTATTTATCTTTTCTTTATCTATAGGTAGTGAGCCTCCTTTTGGACAGTGAGTCCTATTGTAGGCAGTGAGCCCTCTACCAATGAGCATTTGTATCCAATATTGCATTATTACTATATTGTGACTTAATCCTCACTGTGGCTTTTCCCTCATTAGGTTTTCCACGTGAATTTGGTGTCTTTGGTGTTTTCTTTATGTTATTTTATTTTCATGTTTACACTTAATAACAGATTGAGTTAAAGTGGAATTGATTAAGGTTAGAAGTAAAGAAATTTGGTACAACTGATTCAGCCCCCCTCTCAGTTGTCTTGTGCATTTCAACAACAACTACATTGCAGCATGATGAATCTATTTTAAAATGATTATCATTAGATGATTCAAAAGGAGAAATCACACAAGTATCTGGTTTTCCTAGGACTAGAGCTAAATTTCCAGCTTGAGGAGATGTAGTGGTATCAAGAGAAGAATTCAATGAGTGAGGAGAAAACCTAGATTCATCATCCCAAGGTACTAAAATACTTTCACTTCCATGGATTTAGGCTTCTTGTGCCTCATACATCAATAGGCACCTCACATATGATGGTAGGTTATCACTTATTTACACTGTGTATTTCAAACTATTAAGCCATCTTTGTCATAATAGGCTTGTTAATGTGCCAAATTACCTCTACAACTTGTTAAAAAGGATGGGATCTGAATACCAAAGGAAATAAAATGATTCAACTCTTTCCCATCATTGTTTAATAGCCTTGTTAACAAAAAGGAATCTTAGAATTCAATACTGATAGGTATCTTGGGAAGAATTTATGAAATGTCGAGACATTAACAGTAAACTAGAGCAACCTACAATTCCTAAAACCCTAGAACCATCAACTGAGCCTATAAGAGAAACCCCTCTTGGTTCACTCACTACTTCACCTACCCACAACCAAGGTGAACCTAAGGATTATAATGTACAAGAATCATCACCTATAGAATCTAAGTAACATGCAATAAAGAAGAACCCATCTACCTGTAAGACACCTAAATCTAAAAGAAAGGGAGATAGCCCTTCTACACATTCAAAGGTGAAAAATAAAAAGGAAACATAGAAAGAGACATATACTACACCTAGGTGTTCAAGATGATTGAAATAGAAAGGTGTTATGAGGGGGAGAATAGGAAAACCAGAAGAGGAATTGAGGGGTAAGGAGAAAAAAGAGGAAAACATTACGATGGTTGAAACTGACTCAAAAATGAAGGAAAATGCTCCTAAGAAGGTGCATGTTCATACCAAAATAAAATTGTATGAGTTCACCTCTGACTCAAATGCATAGGATGTATTTTTTTCTTATAAAACCAAGACAAGAGCCCTAGACAACCCTAACAATGAGGGTTTTGAATACACAGGGGGTTGTGATGATCAAAATTTAAAGGATGAGGAAATATTTTTAGAAGAAAGTAATGTTGGGAAGGAATTAAAAGAAGAATTAGAAAGAATTAAGTAATTAGAAGAACACGTGAAAACTTATGAACAAAGGGATAAAGAGAGGGAGATGAAGATTCAAGAGATGAAGGAGCAATTAAAAACATATGGACATAGGGATAAACTGGACCTATTGGCACAACTTTCCATAGTTAAATAGGGGATACACAACTTGCAGTAGAGAATAGAAGACCCCTCCTATCAAGCCTCCAAATCATTATACATCTCTATCTCTTGGGTATCAGTTATGGAAAGTTGTTAAAGAATTTTGACAAGAAAAGAAAAAGAAACCCTAATTGTAGAGTGTACCAAAGAGTTGGAAGGGAAATAGACTGAGTTGAACAAGTTAGTAGTTAGAGTGGATGAGGTAGTAGATAAAGTTGTTCAAATCATTAGATGTATACCCCCAACAAGAACTTATGCATTTTTTTTACATCTAGAAGTTTCTAAGTTTTAAAATTAGCAAGATAATAAGTAATCAGACAGTTGGAATGAGTAGGAAATATGATTTTCTTAATGTTTTAATTGACTCTACACCAAATGAACAAGATAAAATTTGTGAGTACTATCTGCACAATTATGTAGTACTTGAGGAAACATAGTGCAACCCCTTGATGTTTGTGGGGGATTTATCGGTCATAGCACTAGCATTTTAATTTAGGAATAAAGGTTTTAGGGGTGAAATTATGGAGGAATGTGAGGAGAGAGAGAAATATATTGCTCTCCTAGTAAGGAAGGAATCAAATGAATTTGATGCCATCATAAATGAATGGTTACAACTTATAAAGTACAAAGGAATAGGAGGAAAGATCATGAGATTGAGGATGCAGGACTATTTAATAGGATACAGACACTGGTAGCTGAACTGGTTCATCAAATTTATAAGTATGTGCGGCAGAGATGGGATAGCTTGAATCTGGAACTACAAAGGAAAGAGACACATTCGATATACAAATTTATGGCTATGCTTGAAAGAGTGTGTAAGTATATGGATAAATTTCTAGTAACCTTGCAACCAACTATTCTTCTTTATCTAGTACCACATTGGATAGGGGATAAGAGGGAAGAATGTGAGAAAATTGAACTTACCAAGATGAAGAGGCTTTCATGTTATAGGGGATTCTACCTAAAGTATATGAAGGGAGTAAATTTTCATGGACCTTAGAGAGATTACACTGCACTATAATCTTTCCCCCTAGTTCATTTTATTGAGGGCAAGTAAAAGGGTAGTTGGGGGGAGTGATGAGCCTATTTATTTGCTAGTTTTTTGTTATCTTTATGTTGCTTATAAGACATTCCTAAGACAATTATGTTGGATGTTGTGGTTATGTTGCTGATATGTGGTTGTCATTGATGACAACACTATTAGCATTGGTGATTCTGAAGGTTGTATATGTTGAGGAGATTGAGAAAATTGTAAAAAATATATTGCAGGCAACCAGTGAAGCTGAGAAGGTCAGAGTGGTGGAAAGTGTTGTAAGTTGATGATCAGGTGGTGCACTTCAAAGGGATTATTGTTAAGTCTATGTAGTGTTTTTTCCAAAAAAATTAGTGGTACGTATCAAGATTTGAGAAAGTTATGAAGTTTTGTGTTCCTACAATTATTTTGTTATTGTAGCAGGTGTTATTGAAAGAAGAGGATGCAATTCTAGAAATTTCAGTTGTTGTGCATGTTCTTGTGATGTTCGTGGATGATTTTGTATCATTCTCTATCCTTGTTGTACATTTGCATTGATCAGAGTGCTCGTAATCAGAGATTTTTCTGATGTGTGCTCGAGTTTTTCATGTTCTTGGCCGACATGATGGTGGTAGGGTGTTTCAGATCCATGAGGATTTATCTTTCATTGTTTGGCATGTTTGAAGGTGTTTGTTTGGGTTCTCACTATGTTGTGACCAATTTGTGTTGGTGCACATTAAGATTATTTATGTATTGATGCCAACAATTATAATTCATTCTTTATTTGTGGCCGATAGAGTAGTTGATGTAAATATGTGTAGAGGATATATAACAGTGAATGTTTTCCTCATTTTGATATATGCTTAGTGTGTGTAAGTGGTGTACATGTGTGAATAAATATCAAATCATTCAAGAGTAGAGAAGAGTGTGAAAGAGATTGAGCAGAGTGTGGAAGAGTGTGTAGAATTTTTTGTGTGCCTAACCGAAACTATCATTAGGCTTTCGTAGAAGCTAATTTCTCAGTTCAACCTCATTAGATGGATTTAATCTAATTATTGTATGTAAGACAGTGAGCCTTCCTCTGAGTAGTCAGATCTAGGCAATGTGCTTGAATGCAAGTGCATTCATTTTTCATTCTTCATTATACTTCTAACAAGGTTTAATCTTGTGGACTAACATCCATTGTGGTTTTTCCCCTAACAAAGTTTCCATGTATAAAATCTTGGTGTTCATGTGTCTCTGATGTGTTATTGATTTATGCTTGCACTATTAATTATTAGATTTGAGATTAAAGGTTGATTAATTTTGAATACATTTGATTTTGGTAACAACTGATTCACCCCCCTCTCAATTGTCTATCCTTGTTTTTCCAACAATTGGTATCAGAGCTAGTTCCTCTGAAGAATCCTAATAGCTTAAGGTGATTTGAGATGGAATCATATGAGAAGGACAGTCCTAGATTCGATGGTACCAACTACTCTTTATGGAAAGTCAGAATGGAGTGTCATTTGAAGTGCATTGGCGAACCTTTCTGGAAGATCACACAAAGTGCATATACTATTCCTCATAATGGTACCTCCTTTGAAGATGAGATCAAGCAAGAAGAAGTTAATACTAGGGCTATAGAAGCATTCTTGAGTGCTTTGACAAATTCGAAGATGACAAATGTGATAGGATTGAAGATAGCATATCAAATTTGGAAAAAGTTGGAAACATTGTATGAAGGAGATGCACTAGTGAAAAGTGATAATCGACAAAGTCTAAAAGGAAAGTGGGAGGACATGAAGATGAGTGAAGATGAGAACATCCTCTCTTTCTCTCAAAATATAAATGAACTGGTGATGAGCATTAGATGTGTCGGTGGAATCTTCGATGAAGAAGAGATTGTGGCTAAAATACTTAGATCTGTGCCCCCTTCCTACAAAACAAGAGCTCATGCTATTGATGAACTCGGGATAGTGACAAATGTGACAAGAGACATGTTGATTGGAAAACTTGCTGCCTTTGAGTTAAGTGAATTTGGTGAATCTGCTCCTAAGACTGAATCTGCATTCAAGGCTAGATAGGTCATTTTGCATCAAGATATCCTAAAAGATTTTCTAAGTACAAACCTGAGAAGACTAGATTTCAAAAGAAATGTTATTATGCTGAAGAAGGTGTAACTGATGAAGAATCTAATAAAGAAACTGGAAATGAAGATGAATGGGTATTCATTGCTATCAAAGAAAATGGTTAGGTGTTCACTGAATCTACTAGTAATGTGAATGTTGAGAAAGCTCTTGCAGCAAAAAATGAAGAAAACGATGAGTGGATAATTGACAGTGGATGCTCACATCATATGAATAGTGACAAAAGAAAGTTTGTAAGCTTGGAAAACTATGATGGTGGTGTTGTAAGACTTGGAGACAACACTTCTGGTGTGATTCATGGTAGAGGCATTATTTCTTTTGGTGGTAAGCACAATACTGATGATGTTCTTTATGTAGAAGGATTAAAGCATAACTTGTTGAGTGTTGGGCAACTAGTAGACAAGGGTTACAATCTTTAGCTCAAGGATGGTAAGTGCAGAATAAGGGGAAGTTTTGGAAATATGATTGCTTCAAGTACAAAGACAAAAGGTAATATTTTTCACTTGAGTGCTGCAAGTGAAAGTTGTTTAATTGCTCAAATTGATGTAAGCTAGTTATGGCATAGGAGGTTGTGTCATGTGAACTTTGATAACATTGTCAAGATAAGCTCCACTCAAGCAGTCAGAGATTTTCCTAAGTTAGTGAAGCCTACTAACACTATGTGCAAGGAATGTCAGATGGGTAAGTAGACAATAAATTCTTTTCAGAGCAAACAATATAGCTCTAATGGTGTACTGGACTTGATACATATTGATCTATGTGGTCCATCTAGAATCAGAATTCTACAAGGAGAAAGGTACTTTATGTTTCTTATTGATGATTACTCTAGAATGATATGGGTTTCTTTCTTAAGCAAAAAACATGAAACATTAGAAAAGTTCAAAAGCTTCAAAGCTATGGCAGAAAATGAGACAAGCCAAAAGATCAAATGCCTAAGGTTAGACAGAGGTGGTGAATTCACTACCTAGGAATTCAATTCTTTCTACAAAGAGTATGGAATCCAAAGACAACTATCTGCTCCCCAACCCCTTAACAAAATGGAGTTGTTGAAAGGAAGAACATAACTGTTCTAGACACTACTAGAACCATGATGCTAGAAGCAAATGTTCCTCATTTCTACTAGAGAGAAGTTGTAAGTACTACTGTGTATACCATTAATCTAGTGAATGCCAACAGTAATTCTAGTAAGACCCCTTTTGAGCTATGGTTTGGTTATAAGCCTACTGTCAAGTATTTTAAAAAAATTGGAAGCAAATGATACATCAAGAGAGATGATGATATAGGAAAGTTTGATGCTAGAAGTGATGAAGGAATATTTTTAGGTTACTCTACTAAAAGCAAAGCTTATCGATGCTTTAATAAAAAGAAGAAAATGGTTGAAAGTGAAAATGTCAAAGTTGATGAAGATATTGGTAGACCATCTAGATGTAGTGGATATGATTCAGATGATCAAGATGATAGTACTAACAATGGAAATAATGTTTAGACACAAAATCAACTTCAAATTTTTTCAGTGAACCAAGGGAATCATGAAGTAGAAACTAGCAGAAGTGTAGAAGAAAGAACACAAGAACAAGAAGGCAGTGAAAATCCTAAAACTCCCAAGTATGTAAGGAAAAATCATTCTGACAATAGAATCATAAGAGATAAGAGAAAAGGTGTGCAAAATAGAAGAGGAATTTTAGAAGAGTACTGTCTAATTTCCAAAGTTATGCCTAGCAGTATCAATGAAGCATGCAAAGATGAATATTGGATGGAAGCCATGAAAGAAGGACTAATGCATAAAAATGATACATGGGATCTTGTTCCTAGACCTCAGAACAAAAATGTGATTGGAACAAAATGGGTGTTTCAAAATAAGATGAATGAGCAAGGTGAAGTAGTCAGAAACAAAGCAAGACTAGTTTGCAAAGGGTACTCACAGATGGAAGGTATTGATTTTGAAGAAAATTTTGCCCCTGTTGCTAGAATTGAAGCTGTAAGATTATTTCTTGCTTATGCTACTTTCAGGAATTACAAAGTCTATCAGATGGATGTAAAGTCAACTTTTCTAAATGGTGAGCTAGAAGAAGAAGTCTATGTTGAACAACCAGATGGATTTCAACTGACTAACAAAGAAAATATGATATGCCAATTGAAGAAAGCTCTATATGGACTTAAGCAAGCTCCTAGAGCTTGTTATGCTAGATTGGATAAATACTTGTTGAAACTTGGATTCAATAAAGGTACTACTAATAGCAATCTTTATTTGAAGTTGGATTAGAATAAAGAATTGATCATTCAAGTCATTTTTGATGACATTATTTTTGAAGGTGATGATGATTTTTGTATGAAGTTTGCTGATGAAATGAAAAGTGAGTTTGAAATTCAATGATAGGAGAGCTGAAATTCTCTTTAGGACTACAAATCACTCAGTTAGATTATGGAATTTTTGTATCTCAGTCTAAATATGTAAAAGAGTTATTGAAAAAGTTTGGCATGGAATATTCAAAGCTAGTTGGTACACCAATGGTAACTGGATGCAAACTTACACAGAATAATGATTCTCCTAAAGAAAATCAAACAAGATATAGGTCAATGATTGGTGGATTACTCTATTTGAATCATACCAGGCTAGATATAATGAATTTTGTATGCATGGTTGCTAGATATAAAGTTGATCCTAAAGAGTCTAATGTGACTACTGTGAAAAGAATATTTAGATACTTGAAAGGGACAATTGATCTTGGTCTTTGGTATCCTAGGTATGATGATCTTATCCTGAGTGCTTTCACTAATGCTAATTGGGCAGGAGATGCAGATGATAGGAAAAGTACTAGTGGCGGTGCCTTCTTCTTAGGGAAGAAGTTGGTATCTTGGCTAAGCAAAAAACAAAATTTTGTTTCATTGTCTACTATTGAGGCAGAATATATTATTGTTGCAAACAGTTGTACTCAAGTATTGTGGATGAAAAAAATGTTAAGAGATGTCAGAATTGAGTATGAAGAACCCATTGCCATATTCTGTGACAATTTAAGTGCCATAAATATTTCTAAGAATCTAGTGTTGCATTTAGAGACAAAGCATATATCCATCAAATATCACTTCTTGAGAGATAAAGAAGTTAGACTAGAGTATATACCCACCAAGGAGAAAATTGCAGAAATCTTTACTAAGCCTTTTCCTAAGGATACTTTTGAGTACCTCAAAGGAAAGTTAGGGGTGATTTCCTCTCCTAATCAGAACTAAGTGATGCAGGTCTTTAGATCAGTCTGTGAATTCATAGCCATATCCTATTCTGGATTGATGTTATGGTGGCTTCTACTTAGGGGGAGTAGTCAAATGATTCAAATATGTGATTAGAGCATGTGTACCTTTTACATTGATGTCAAAGGGGGAGAAGAACAATGTGAAAAACATGGGAAAAGAATAAAGTGGAAGAAAGAAATAGGAAAAAAGTGCACAATCTAAGGGGGAGATTGTTGGAGAAGAGCTAGTTGGGTTGATGGCATTATTTTTCACATCATGTGTTGCCATAAATTCCAAAGGGGGAGAATGTTGGATGTTGTGGTTATGTTGCTGATATGTAGTTGTCATTGATGTCAACACTATTAGAATTGGTGATTTTGAAGGCTGTATATGTTGAGGAGATTGAGAAAATTGTAAAAAATATATTGTAGATAGCCAGTGAAGCTGAGAAGTTCAGAGTGGTGGAAAATGTTGTAAATTGATGATCAGGTGGTGCACTTCAAAGGGATTGTTGTTAAGTCTATATAGTGTGTTTTCTGAAATTTTTAGTGGTATGCATCAATATTTGAGAAATTTATGAAGTTATGTGTTCCTACAGTTATTTTGTTATTGTAGCAGGTGTTCTTGGAATAAGAGGATGAAATTATGGAAATATTAGTTGTTGTGCATGTTCCTATGACGTTCATGGATGAGTTTGGGTCATGCTCTATCCTTGTTGCAGGTGCACATTGATCAGAGTGTTCATGATTGGAGAATTTTTTGATATGTGCTCAAGTTTTTCATGTTATTGGCTGATATGATGGTGGTAGCGTGTTGCAGATCCATGAGGATTTATATTTCATTGTTTGGCATGTTCAAAGGTGTTTGTTTGGGTCCTCACTATGTTGTGACCAACTTGTGTTGGGGTGCATTAAGATTTATTTATGTATTGAGGTCGACAATTATAATTCATTCTTTATTTGTGGCCAACAAAGTAGTTGATGTAAATGCGTGTAGCGAATATATAAGAGCAATTGTTTCCTCATTTTGATGTATACTCAATCTGTGTAAGTGGTGTACATGTGCAAATAAAGATCAAATCATTCAAGAGTAGAGAAAAGTGTGAAAGAGATTGATTAGAGTGTGGAAGAGTGTGTAGAAGTTTTTTTGTGCCTAATCGGAACTGTCATCAGGCTTTTGTAGAAGCTAATTTATCAGTTCAACCTCATCAGATGGATTTAATCCAATTATTGTATGTAAGGAAGTGAGCCTTCCTCTGAGCAATGAGCTCTAGGCAATGTGCTTGAATGCAAGTGCATTCCTTTTTCATTATTCATTATACTTCTAATAGGGTATAATCTTGTGGACTA
This sequence comes from Sequoiadendron giganteum, assembly GCA_007115665.2. Classification (NCBI taxonomy): domain Eukaryota; kingdom Viridiplantae; phylum Streptophyta; class Pinopsida; order Cupressales; family Cupressaceae; genus Sequoiadendron; species Sequoiadendron giganteum. Next base: position 70,530,024 of record CM021100.1, read on the forward strand.
ACATCCACCGTGGTTTTTCCCCTAACAGGGTTTCCATGTATTAAATTTTGGTGTTCATGTGTCTCTAATGTGTTATTGATATATGCTTGCACTATTAATTATCATATTTGAGATTAAAGGTTGATTAATGTTGAATAATTTTGATTTTGGTAACAACTGATTCACCCCCTCGCTCAGTTGTCTGTCCTTATTTTTCCAACAAATTATTCCTATAGTATGCCATCTTTTATGTCTATTATGAAGACCTTAAATGGTTAAAGTATATGGAAATGCAGTTATGATATGATGGTGTTGCTTGATTTGTATGTGAATATGTATGAATTATAATTGATATCTATGTTTAATCATGGTAGTTAGTATTGTGTATGTGTTTTATGCACTAACCCCTTGTAACGTGAGAGGACACTGTAGCTCGCAACAACTATAGAATGTAACACGTAGCTAGAGTTCCTAGACAACAAAATAGGGGATATTCTTGAATATACTGAACACAATAACTACAACATAGAGACACCTAATAAAGACAATCGTGCATCACTATGACAACAATAAAGGCATTAAAGAAGGATAACCCTGTTATCATTAGGATTTTGGCATAACTAATCTTATGTTCCACGTTTCAATTTTTTTATTGCAAAGTTCTGATCCTATTTGGATTCTTATTTCTTTTTAGTTACACTTAGGATAGTTAAATCTTAATTGCAATCTAATATCTAGGAGAGTTGTGATCAATTATTTTAGTCTAGAGTTGTGTGTTGAATAAACTCCCCCATGCATGTATATAGCCAGTGTTTGAGTCTTTAAAATAGGAGTTGATCAATCTTTCAGTCTTGGATTTGGTTATCAAACACTTTTCAGTTTTCAGTTGTTATTACACAAGCATGTTAATTGTTCAATTTTTTTTTTTTAATATAATCTTTGCGTAAGATTGCATGTGATATTTTGGAATGTGTAATGAATGATCCTGAGTTAATATGATTGAGTTGAATATGAAGAATTATATTTGGTTTAGTTTAGTGGAGGAAACTACCCGAGCAAGATCCACTCAGGTACTTCCCTTCACTATATTTGCAGTTTCTTTATTTTTGTTACATAGTAACTCTATAATTGCATAATCAGTTAAGATAGATTCTCATATCAAGTTACCCATAATTATTGTTCATGTTCATGATTTCATTCATTCAAATTGTATTACTCTGGAGTGTAGAATAGGTTTAATTATTAGTTTCTAGTTAGTTTCAACATTTTACTTATTAATAGCAGTTCACTCATAGACTATGTTGTAGGTACCCATGGCCAAAGCACTAGCTTTACTTCTTTCACTATTATGTGTTTTTATGATTTTCTAGCAAGCATAATACCTTCACTAGGATAATTTAGGCAACCTCAGGTCTTTTGAAAGCACATAGAGTGCCATCACCATCACAAGTCTACTAGCCCTAGTCGATAATCTAATGAAAGTCTTTTCAATGTCAAGTGGACTATTCATCCAAGTTTTCCCTTGAATTGAGTGATTGCCACCAAGTTTATTAGGCATTAGAATAGACTCTACAAGGAGGATGAACCTTCCCTCTCCATAGTGTCACATATGAGTTCATGCTAGATTATGCACTTGCATCAATATATTGTTATATCTAAAATTTAAGGCATTCTACTTCCTAAGTATAATTTAATAAAAAAAATCACAATTTAATAAAATATTTGTTTTATGAATATGTATTATTTTACTTTATTTTAATATAAATATGGACATTTATTCATAGAAAAATAATTATATATTTTATTAATTTTTTTAATAAAATAATTACATACTTTAGAATTATCATTATGGTCTGAGTTGGATTTAAGGTCAGTCTACTATGAAGATTTCCTAAGTTATCATTTATGCAGGGGGTTCAGATTTATCTAGTCACTTAGAGGTAGATACTCTCTCCCATATAATATTTTGGCTAGGTTGTAATTTTCTGAAGAGGATTAGAAGTTCTAGTGAATATGTAATGTGCTAAAATGGATTAGAAGTTTTAGTGAATTTCATCCAATTTCAATGAAAATGATTATATGTAGATTTAAGTTTTTTATAAATCCAAATATTTGATTATTTTCACCTACAAACTTAACACTACAATAATGTGTTGTACAATATCATCCCATTCCTAATGAATATTTATAAAAGAGGTAAAGTTTCCTCTAGATTGTGATATAAGTTATCTTTATATCTACATATATTCAAGTACTGTGAAAATTCTTGGGTGGGTTTGACATAGTCTAATTTAATGCACATGGAGCTTCCTCATATCTTTGCTGATTAAATTTAATAGTTTATTTTAAACATGGTCCCATGGAATATTTGATGGGCTAAGGGGCATTTTTTGACAAGCAGGATACGGTGGCACCATACATTATATCTTCTACTTCATATGAATATATTCAAAAAAGGTACCATAGTTGCATATGAAGAAGCAACTATAATTTGAGAGAAAGGAGTATCTTCGTACTATAAGAATCTTGGCCTCTCAAGGAAAATGGATAATAGATTGAATGATAGGATTATTATGATAAATTTAAATTCCAATAAACATCACCATACCAAATTATTTCAACCTATAATTTTTAAATTAAGTGATATGATTCTAGAATTTAGATATATAATGCAAGAATACCCAAACATATTGGAATTCAGATATATAATGCCAAATTCTAATTAGGAGATTGGAGTGTCAAGCAAAAGTTTAGAATAAAGTAGTGAGAGGCAACCAAAAGAATAGGAAAGGGCCCATTGTAGACAAAAGCATACCATGTAGACAACTCCTTGGACCTTTGCTAATTGAATCCATTTATTAATGTAATCAAGGTTTTAAATCATAATGCCATTCACTTGACAACCACGGGTCTATCTAGAGGCTTAATTAACATTCCAACAAAACATAGTTTATTAACACTCTTTATCTGATGGTTTAATGTTTTAGTTGATAAAACCCTGAGATCTTATTTGTTTTGTTGCAAACAAAATTAGAGTAGTTTGCACTCTAAATGAGAAAATAAATTAGTTGGGTTCGTCATCATCCTATGCCTTTCCACACGCATAATATTAAAAAATGATAATAATGATACTTGTAATTAAAATATAAAAAAATATCATTTGAAAAGGGTCATAGCCATTATTTTTCAAAGCGTCATAAAGCTGAACTAGATTTAGATTGCCAATGTAGAACATAAAATCATAATTATAAAATATTATTATCTAAAAAACCCAACAACAATTACTTTTCAAAATTTTATAGAGCTTGAGTAGATTCAAATTTACAATACAAAACATTCAATCATAAATTATACAAAACTGATTGAACTAACCTCTGAAAACTGGCTAAGCTCTATAAAATCATGGTGTGAAGAGTCCGTCAATGCTTGCAAGATACTTGTCTAAAACTCTCTAAACTGAAAGAAGTGTCAGTTATAAAGGACATTATGAAAGACAATTATTTCATTTAAGATAAATGATTTTTTAAACAATTTTGCAATTCCTTCATAGACCATCCAATATTCCTGCACCACGCTATCCACATTTAAGGAAAAAACTTTATAACACATTCGATAACATTTGCACAATTTGTGAGAACATGACGATTGAATGAATTCAAGCGAGATTTTAGGTCATGTTTTTATGTACACGGATGCAGCTCAAACTATATGTCATTCTTGTTAGAATATTAACTAGTTTAGTTATCTTATCGAGTAATATATCTAGATAACATCGAGAGATATTTACAGATAGGATTTGAGAGATCATTCAGTTAATTTTATATAATCTTATATAATTTTCTTGTCTTTCAATGATTTGATACCATATTTTCCTGATCATTATTCAATGTAACAGTATACAATACAAATTAACAACAAGATAAAATCCATAAGAAAGACACTGATACTCTTTAGGATTTTGAATAAACAAGACCCCAAAACTCAATGGATAATATCCAAAGTCCAGGCCAACTTTTGCAGGAAAATTTTACCTTACGAATTTTGAAAAGTTATTCCATAGATCTCTGACATGGTGTTTGGGAGTGATCCAAGGAGTTGATGGCTCCAGATAAAGAATGAGTAGCTAATATGGGAGGGGTAATATTTGAAGACTCCTTTCTAGAAACAAATGTGTACAAATTTGGGGTAAATGGGTAACATAAAAAATGTTTACCTTGAGATGCTCCAGTTGCAAGATAATGTGGCAAACACAACCATAATCTAGAGCGAATATCTACGAAAAGAATTTGGGTGCTTTGATAAATGGAAAAGTAAATGAAATTCCCATGACAGCTGTAGTGAAATACAATTCACCACCCTTGTCTATGTACAATTCCTCGAACACCTTGTCCTTCATTCTGATAAATTATTTCGAGGCTCAGCATTTTTAGATAGCTCCCAAACTCTAATGCTCCCAATCATATTTCTCTTGACAACATGCCCTACCATGAAAAGCCTTCTTGAACACTCTACAAGGATAGGAATAGGCATGCAAGAAACAGTTCTATCCTTTTCAAACATTGAAGCTCACGAGAGTGAGTTGTCTCTATGTAACAATCTTCCAACCATGTATTAGTCAGTGCATAAATTGAGACTTTAAATGAAAGGAAAACAATGATGAACAATAATGTGTCTTGAAATAATTTCATATAAGGGGAATCAAAACATACACCATTCTTCGTTCTGACTGCATATAGGTGCCTACTTGCCAACATGTATTATAAACATTTCTCATCGAATTGAACTCTGATACAGAACTGAGGTAGTCATAAAACATTAATTCAAGATTTTGGCGGTGATAAGTAGAGGAGGTTCGATAGTTAATAAAATATTTATACTAGAGTTTGATGGTGATAAGTACAGGAGGTTCGCTATTTCATGAAATCATCATGAATTTTTTCCAGCACATGGGATAAGACAACTAACCTCATTACACTGAGAACTAACATGTCCTGATTCCAAAAAAAAATCCTCCAACAATTTTTCCTCACTGATCAATGTAAAATGTCCTCCATCAAATTTTTATTTTAAAACCATCGAACATTGTAGGCAACTTAAATATGTTTTGATGTACACGGGAAAAATGTTGATGTAATGGAATGCCTCTCAATGCAATTAATCTTCATTCACCATATCCTTCACCTACCCCCCCAATGTAAACTTTTTTTATTGACCTACCAGCAATTAATATGTTAGGTAGTTTTGAATTCAAATTTTGAGCACTCATTTCATGAGCAAGAAAAACAACAAAAAGGAAGAATGTTATGGTTAGTAGTAAGGAGTCAATTTTTGTATTGGAGAAAAACCCTACAATAGCTGAAGAATGTGAAGCTGAGAACAAAGAGACAACAATAGTGCATAAGAAGGAATGTTCAACAGAAATAGGGGATGAACAACAACAACTACAGAACAATAGTTTGCATTAGTTTAAGTGTTTGAATAGTTCTAGGTATTAGACAGTAGTCCAAAGTCAATGTTCAATATTTTGTATTACTAAACAAAACATGTAATCTATAATCTTGTAATTTTTGAATCAAAGGAACATATGAAAATGTATTTTTTGTGTGTCTAGTTTTTGATATCTTTATGCACTTTATTTTTTTTCTTGTTTTGTCCATCACCCTATCACAATAGTGACTTTGTATTTGTTGCATCCCTGCCTGCCAACAAGTGGCATCAGGGCCCTATTCTTTTGGGCAGTTAGTTTATTGTGGGTAATTTGCAAATTCCCTAGGTTATCTAGGCATTTATTAGTCTTCTCAAATCTGAGAAGAATGATAGGTGGTGAGAGAAAAGGTTGGCAACAACCAACAAATTTTGATGGGCAGAACTATGACATTTGGGTTAAGAAAATGAAGACTATTTTGGTTGCTAATGACCTACGAGAGTTGGTCATCAATGGATTCAATCACATTATAGACCAAGCAACCTATGTAGTTCTCTCAAATGCACATAAAAATCAGTTGAAAGAATATCATATGAAAGATGCAAAAGCCCTTAGTTTGATTGAGGTAGCCTTGACAGAGGCTATTTTCTCACGTATTGCAGCAACAAACTATTCAAAACAAGCTTAGGAAATATTGCAAAATAGTTATAAGGGGGCTGAAAAAGTCAGATTAGTAAATTTGTAGCTGCTAAGGAGAGATTTTGAGACCCTACAAATGAAAGATGGTGAGTCCATTTCATATTTTCACACTAAGGTTTCCACTTGGATAAATCAGCTAAGAATAAATGGAAAAACAATGGAAGAACAAAGGATAATTGAGAAAAATATAAGAAGTTTGCCTTCTAGGTTTGATCCTATAGTCATTGCAATTGAAGAGGAAAAGGACATGTCCAAAATTACTATAGATCAGTTGATGGGTTCACTACAAACCCATGAGCAGTGGTTGAATAGATCTGCTCCTTCCCTAGAGCAAGCCTTCAAGGTTCAAACCAATGTAAGAGGTTAGGGAAGAGGAAGAAAGAATAGAGGTAGAGGTCATAGAGGCAGAGGAAGAAGCAATTATGGAAGAGGAGGTTCTGACAGCCAAGAGGAGCCAAGCAGCTCATAGAAAACTTACCAAGACATGAAGAAGAACAATAATTCAAGTCAAAGGTATGAAAAAATCAATGTTCAATGGTATTACTATCACAACTATGGTCATTATGCTAGTGAGTGTAGGAAGAAATAGTTGTTGGGAATTAAGGTGTCTCAACCTTGGAATTTTTCCTAACATTGATTTATTATTTATTTGTCTATATTGTATTTTTCATGCTCATCTAATGTTGTCATTTTGTGTGAGTTGGCACGGTGAGTTGTCATCACACTGGGAGGTGACATGGATGTTTTTGTCCCCACATGGGAATATAGGAATCCCATTTTGTGTAGAGATTCTCTACCATGTGTCGACACTTTGAGCATTGTGTAAGTCATCATTGTATGACGGATTCCTATGACGGGTTCTACGACATGTAAGAGCTGAAAATAGAGATTATATAACAAGTGTGACAAGTGTCACATGACATCTTTTTACGGAGAAGGTAGGCGCCCAAGTTTGGGATATGATAATATTGTAAGAGTGTGTAATATCATCTTCTATATTTAGCCTCTTATGACAGATTCTCTTATAGCTGTAAGAGGTTGTCATATATGATAGATTCTATGACATTGTAAGGTGTGCAAGTGAATCTGTCATACCTATTTTGGGAAAATTTGGGCTGCCCAAGTATGGAGGTTGGTTGGGGGGTAAGAATTGCATGTACATGTGTCACAAAGGTCAAATATGTCCTTGGAATGTGTGCCACATGGATTTGGACGAGTTTTGCATAGCTCCTTGTTGTAGCTTGCTCATGAAGCTACCTCTATGCTTGTATCTCTCCATAAATAAGGTGTTTGAGGGAGTGTTTAGTATGTGTTAATTCATTGCAGGGTTATGCTATCAGATTTCCTCCAAAAGAGAAATATGTAATCTCCATGTTAAGGTTGTGAGCCTGAAAGTGTATTGTAACCTTTTCGTTGCAAATTAATACATTGGTTCGATGCTTTGGAGTGTGGGATTTTTTACCTGAAAGGGTTTTCCCCACATATATTGGTGTTTCTTCTCTTTTTTCTATCTTTCTTCTATTCTTCTTCTTTCATTCTTGAAGTGTTGATTTACATGTCGTTATGCTAGCGAAATTTTCTTAGATCCGCAAACTACATTATCTTTCCTAGAAGGGTTAATGCAATGGGAAAATTATCTATGTCTATTTCCGCTATAAGGCATAGTAGTATGTGCTTGTATTTGTAAAATAGGATACTGAGCGTGCATACTATTCCTCAAAAGTTTTATGGGATATCTATTTTTCCCTTCATTTGGTATCAAAGCTTAGTTCTAGATTTGCATGTTCTTGCATGTGTATGTATGTAAGCTGCATGTACTTGCATGTGCTCGAATGGTGATACATTTGGTGTTTGAGGTTCTGGGTGTTTATTCTGTTGTGATTTCTTAGCCTAGCAAGCTTGAGGGAATCTGTTTTGAAGAATTTGATTGATGATTAATCCTTGTTTGAGTGGAAGTTTTGTAGTTGATCTTGTTTTTAGAAAACAATAGGCATTTTGAAGGATGGAGTAGATAGAGTTTATTGGAGTTGATCTTGTTGTTACATTTGATGTGATGTGATGTTGATCTGGATCTCTTATTTGATAGTATTTATTAACCTCAAATGCATGTAGGCTATGGAGTTAATCATTGGATTATTTGAAAGCTTTTGGGATAGCCTAACTCCTCTAAATTCTTGTACATGTTGGTGGTTGCGGATTTGGCCTATAAGTGGACCTGGAGTTCTTGGACCTCTTCTTCCTTTGGTTGGTTGTACTAGCATGTCTCAATTTCATGATGGTTGGATCTGAGAGTTTTGTAGATTATGCATATTCATGTTGTTCCATTGGTACGGTTATCAGACTTGTGGGTTTTTTGGATGATAGGTGGAAATTAATTTGCATGTGTGTCTATGGCACATTGGTTTTACAGGTTTTACATGGATAAATAAAACGTGTTTTTTTGCAGATCTATTGATAAGCTATTTTTTAGATTAAGTTTCCTTTGGGGTATTTCTAGATATAAGATAGTTGCAATTTTGCATGTTTGCTTCATGCATGGTATGAGGAAATGTTGATTATTTACAGGTTGTGAAGTTGGTATATTTAATGAGCTTCTGGATAACCTATTTCCTCTAGAGGTTTTACAATTTTCCTGTCATACTCAAAGTTGCGAGTTTTGTGTAGATTTGGAGTATTTCCATTGATGGTTTCAAATTTGCATAGTGATGGTTTTGTAGGTTTTTCATGTTAACAAAATATGTGATTTGTAGATCTATGGAAGAGATTGGATTCAATCTCATAGAGTTTTTTGGATGAAAACAATTTCAGATTTACAATAATTCTTATCTTATTCCTTGACTGTGGTGTTTAGTTGTGGATTTGTGTTTTAAATCAGGTCTAATGCTGATCTAGTGTTTGAGTCCTAAATTTTGCATGTTATCCTCTTTGTTATCTCAGTTTTTCATGTTACTAGTGTGATGGTGAGTTTGTATGCTTCATTGATTTTGGATCTTTGAGTTATGCATGTTTTGGATTAGCTACCCATTATCTTGCAATGAGATGACTCAGATGTGGATTGTCTATATCCATGGGTCATTTTAGTGATGAAGCAAATTCAGTTTGTTGGCCTTGTCTGTGGTCATTTGTACATTGGTTTGTCGCATTGAGATAAGAGGATGAATGTTGTTGAGTATCAGGATAGTCAGTGATGGGGATTTGTAGCATGTTGGTTTATATTCTTGCCTTGGAGATTTTGGTTCTAATCATTTTATGTTGCTAACATTGCATGTGAGGTATTTGCTTGTGATAGAGCCATGGAAGATCTTCATTTAGGAGATGATTTATCTTGATGCTTAGAGAGCTCAGTATCACGGTTCAGTGGGAGCTTTAGCAATGATTGTGGATTCATAACTTGGTGATGCATGATCTTTTGCAATAGTTGTTGGTGTCATGGAGGAGCTCTTGGATCATATTTTTGTATGCAGTGAGAGTTCTTTGGCATTTTGGGTTCTATTGACAAGAGATGGTTATCTTCATGTGATTGAAGATGTTGACATCCCATTACCATGGAGGACTCATGAAGTCTTTGGTTAAGGTGTTGGTTTAATGATCCTTATCTATAGGATGTCAGGTATTGTGTCTTGGTTTACTCTTGAGCATATGTTAGAGTGTTGACATGATACAGGTACTCTTTGGAGCATGATATGTTCTTATGAGACATATGTTCTTCTTTTGAGGAGATGTGTGTAAGCGTGGATAAGGTGTAAGGCACAAAACACACTTCTTAATATGACATTATATCAAAGACAAAGCCAAATGAATCAATTCAAAGCAATAATCTACTGAAAGCATCATATTGTTCTCTATCTCCAAAGATTTATTAAATCACTATGGCTCTCAGATCGTGAGTGCACTATGATTGTTAAAATGAAAATTCAAAGAATGAGATGGATGCTAATGCAATGATATGGAGCTTAATATGGTGATACTAGATGATAAAGAAACTAAACTAGCATGAATTGACATGGAAACAAATAAATGCAGCTACATGAGGCAGCCATGATATGGAAACTTGATTGCTGGATGTTGAATGCTTGGATGCTTGATGCTTGAATTCCTGCAGAGTAAGAGTGCCTAAGTTAGATTATCTGGATCCTTTTCTTGGTTCAATGAAGCTTTATTTATAGATTTCTTGGCTATAGAAATGCACAGGGATGGAAAAGAGAGGCTTGGATTCAATCTGGAGGATTCAATGGTGAAAGATGGAGGAGATTGAAAGAATTTTGGTGATTGTCTCTACCCATGAAAACACCAGGCAAGAGAAGAGGAAAGATTGATGGAGGAGGATCGAGAGAAGATTTTGGAATTTGTCTCCAATTTGTCTCCAAAACTTCATGTGAAGTTTCAAAGCATTAATTGTGACATATTTTAGACATAGGATATCTAATTCAATTTTGAGGAAATATAGATGGAATATTCTTTATGCCTTTATTTAAATATTTTGATTTATTAGCAAAAGAGGAATAAATAATTTAATAAAACAAACTATAGAAGTTTTTTATTAAATTAAACAGAAGAATATGACAATTAATAAATAAAGTGTTTTAATCTCTATTTAATTAATTTAAGATTGATGTGATAGAATAAAATAGGAAACTGATAATTAAATCAAACAAAGTATTTAATTTTGTTTATTTAATTAAGATGAGATTTTAGAAGAATTTAAATGTGAATGTGAACGTGAACTATATAAATAAATATTTCTATTTATTCAAATAGTACACGAAATTAGGATAATTAATCAAATAATTTGTATTTAATTAATCGGGATTCTTCAGACCAATTTTAGGTCTATACATTTTCCCCCTCTTCGAAGTGATGTGTTTACGCATTGCTTCAAAGAAAATTTTGCTGCTACTGCCAGGATCAATAATAAAATAATAATTCCATATGCCCCAGACATGCCCCAGACATTGATTTTCAGATGATTGTCGATAATATGCCCCCTCGGGAGATAAAGTAATGATTTGATGATTTTTGGATTTTTTCAAAAAATTTATGATTTTCTGATGATATGATGAAGATATGAAGATGAAATAATTTATCTCTCGACAAATGATGATGAAATATAGCCCACAGATGAATTTCAATTAATATCATGGATAAAATTAATCAAAATATAATTAAACCCCCTCAAAAATCCCTTTTCAAAAGTTATATATAGTCCAAAAGGTCATTTTCAAAGTCATTTGCACTTTTGAGGTTGAAAAATCCTTTGATAGAGACATTTCAACCAGCTGGAGTAGGATGCCAATCCCTTACCACACTCACCATTTCAAGCGCATTCAATGTCATAGACGACCGGTCGCATATGGACCTCCGGTATGTACCTCTTATCCTCCTCATTTTTTGTGCACTTTTGTTTTTTATGCATTTTAGTGTTTTAGGCATGTTTTTTTCGTTTTAGCACTTTCAAGCCACACTGTAGCGCTTTCACTCTGGTGTAGCGCTTTCACTAGGTAGATTAGCGCTTTGAGATTTAGCGCATGTGTTAAATTCTCTAGCGCTTCCGTAGGATAATGTAGCGCTTTTGATGATATAGAGCTTAGGTAGTGAAAAATAGCACTTTGATGCCGGATTTTAGCGCCTAGAGAGTTCTAGCACTTTTGGTAAAGCGGTGCTTTGATGGACTATTTTAGCACTTTGATGCGGTAAAACAACACGTAGGATAAAATAGCGCTTCATATGCTTGTTATAGTGCATTAGAGTGCTGAAGTAGCGCTTTGGGTGCCTCATTTAGCACTTTTAATTGATAAAGTAGCGCTTTTGGGATTTAGCACTTTGGATGCTTGATTTAGTGCTTTCATGTCAAAATTGGAGATTTTGACTTAGTAAACCTTGATTTCGTCAATTATGATCATGTCCATTCTTCGGATTGGTATGATTGATAATCCAAATTCTTGATGTTGGATTGTGATGATTTAAATAAGACTAATTCTCATGATAGGCGAGAAGAAATCCTATTTGTGATGATCCTCATGATAGGTGAGGAAATGATTCAATATCTAATAAATCTCATGATAGGCGAGATTAGATAATGTTTGATGAACCTCATGATAGGTGAGGTTTGTTGATGTTCGCCCATGAATTTTGATCAAAAATTCATACCAAATTTTTAGAATAGACTTGATAGTAGAATGACTTTTGATTTCTTGACATAGTTCACTGATTATGGATTTTTTTCATTATGATGACAGGAGGATTTGGGTACTCTCCAGATGCGAGAGAGGTTTCCTTGGACCATAGACTTGATACCTCATCTGACAACAGATGAGCTTCAGATTATAGGCCGATGCGGCTTGACTAGTTTGCTTGATATGCCCCAGATTAGGATTAATCGGGGTCTGTTGACTGCTTTGGCTGAGAGGTGGCATAGTGACCACAACACCTTTCATTTACCCACTAGCGAGATGATGGTCACACCCGAGGATGTGTGGCAGATTCTATGCATTCCATTCATGGGGGAGATTGTAGCATATGATTCTCATGGGGTTGGTGGTAGAGATGCTCTTCGCGGAGTATTCCAGGATCAGGATATTGAGGTCTGAGCGTCTGATGGAGGAGGATTGTCGACTCATACGCGACACTACCAGTAGTGCTTGCTGGATTTATTGGAGGTTTCCTTTGCCCTGATCGCAGGTCAAAGGGATTCCTCGTGGGTTGGGGCAGGACCTTAGAGAGCATGATGGTACATGATACTAGGTATGCATGGGGGATGTGCATGCTGGCATATCTTTATCATGATCTGCACTCAGTGGTGCACCTAGGGGCACACAACTTATCAGTAGGGATGACCCTGTTACAGGTGTGGGGATGGGAGAATTTTTCTATTGCTTGGCCATTTCTAGTGGCAAATAGACCAGCAGGCAGACCCTATATGTTTAGATACAGAGGTCGGCTTACCCAAGCCTGAATGGGTAAGTTAGAGCACTGGAGGTGAGTTTTTGATGACACAGAGACTGTTACCTGGCATCCATACTTAGACTGTAAGCAGTGGGATGAGGATGATGCAGTGTTGGGATACCTCTGTGATTCTATGTATCTGATTGGCTAGACCCCTTTTGTATTAGAGAGATTTTTGCTTCGTCGAGTGTACAGATAGTATGGCATCATGTAGTGTATGCCACATGGGGTAGCTCACTATGGTAAATGGCAAAGTGATATTCCTAATTGGGAGCCTTGTTTATCGTATGATGTTTTAGTGGAGGGATACAGGGCACTGCAGCCATCAACTTGGGACATGTGCAAAGATATTGCAGAGGCACCGGTTACAGAGGAGTACGCCGCCTTCTTGGATTTGGTTCCACATCCACGTATCACTATTCTGGATGAGCCAACACCGTTACTGGTAGAGGAGGATGTGGCCGAGGGTTCTGTAGATAGTGAGGGTGGTACTCCATTAGGTAGTAGCACAGAGAGGGGTGGTGATGACAATAACAATGATGACAATGATGGTGGTAGTGGAGGGGATAGAGGGGTAGGGCCAGTCAGTAGTGGTCCATCATCTATTCGGCCTCGCAAGAGGCGAGCAGTGATAGTACCATCTGTGGACCATCAGAGATAGATTGTAGGTCTCCAGACACAGATTCAGACACTGCAAGGATAGTTGGTACAGGCCCGGGGTTTGCTTGTTCAGACCCAGACTTAGATGCAGGCCCATGCTTAGGCTTTAGTGCAGGTTCAGGGACAGTTGGAAGCTATGCAGATGCAGGTTGCCACATTGACGATGATATGATGTTGTGATTTGATCTTTGTTTTTGTTTTTCTACTATACTGTTGTTCGCCCTTTGGTGAAATCGATTTTTTTGTTGCCCCTAGTGATATCTAGATGTTGCTCCCAAGCTTTGGAGTGAGATTTGACTATTTGAGAATGATTTTGATATGGATGCAAAGATGGCAAGACTACTGACATGATATGAAATGATACTGACTGCCAGATTAATGATCCCGATATGTATCAAATAGATGGGAAAGTTGATCTTAGAATCACATACGATGCCTATTTCCAGGTTTTCACCATATGTTTTGATTACACTCTTTGTGTTTTTATGTATTTCTTATTTTTCTCTTTTTCTTTCTTTTTTGTATTTTTGTGTTGCCAAGATGCTTGTTTGCCAAGTTTTCATCAAGGAAACCATTTTCAGAAGTTTGACATGTGCACTAGGAGATTCAAGCATAGAAATTTCTGAGATGGATATTGTTGATAGGTTCATCAAACAAATCCCCTTCTGACGTTGATAGTTGATATGATCCTGATCCATATACTGATATGACAACAAAAGGACCAAGCCAATTAGGCTCAAATTTCCCTTTCTTCTCCCTGTCCTGCTGATTCCTAGGGTTTTCCTTTAGTACCAAGTCACCAACTTGAAAGACCCTCGGTTTTACCCTGTGGTTGTAACTTCTTGACATCCTCTATTGATAAGCCATTAGATGATTAACAGCTTGTTGACAATGCTCATCCAACAATTCCAGTTCCTGCAGTCTAGATACCCTATAGTCTTCATCTGAAATGATTCCTCTAAGTGATACATGAAGGGATGGAATTTCAACTTTAATGGGCAATATGGCTTTTGACCCATAAACCAAGGCATATGGTTTAGCTCTGGTTGGTGTTTTGATACTTGTTTTATAGGCCCATAGTGCAGGATTGAGTTGGACATGCCAATCATGTCCAACATTGTTAACCGTCTTTTTGATAATTTTGAGTATTGTTTTGTTCGAGGCCTCTGCTTGGCCATTCCCTTGAGAACAGTACGATGTTGAAAAACGATGTTGGATATGAAACTTCTCACATAGCTCTTGGACATCTTGATTCTTGAAAGGTTGTCCATTATCAGTGATAATGGATTGAGGGATTTCATACCGACATATTATGTAATTCAAGATGAAAGAGGAGATTTGCTTCCCAGTGATGGTTGTAAGAGGTACTGCTTCTATCCATTTTGTGAAATATTCTGTAGCTGTTATAATGAACTTGTGTCCATTGGATGAAGATGTATTTATTTTTCCTACCAGATCTAGGCCCCATTGATAAAAAGGCCATGTCGATGTGAAGGGATGTAGTTCTTGTGCTAGTGCATGAATCAGATTGCTATGAATCTGACACTTGTGACATTTCTTGACAAACTGATAGGATTCTTTCTCCATGCATGGCCAATAATATCCCAAATGGAGGAGTTTCTTGGATAGAGTTATCCCACTCGAGTGAGTGCCACAAATACCCTTGTGAACCTCTCATAGGGTCATTTCAGATTCTTCATGTTCTAGACATTGGAGTAAGGTAGCATCAAGACCTCGACGATAAAGTATGTCGGCGATTAAAGTATGTCATGCAGATTGGTGGATGAAGTTTCATTTTTGGTTCCTGGATAGATCAGGAGGAAGGATATCATTTTTCAAGCAAGCATAGGTCTTTTCATAGATGGAGGTTTCAATGGTTTCTAGATGGTAGATGGTAGTGGATTATGTCTTATTATGGGAAGGACATGATACTTGTTCTACCATAAACTCATAACAAACATGATTCTCAAGCAATTGTAATAATGAAGCAATTGTAGCCATAGCATCTGTAGCTTTGTTCTCTGCTCTTGGAATTTGATCAAACTTGATACTGACAAAGAACTGTTTCAGATCATCTATGTCTTGTTTTTAGGGCATCAACTTTTCATCTTTTGTTTGATACTCATCATTTACTTGATAAATAACTAGTTGAGAGTCCCCATATACCTATAAGTCCATGATCTTCCATTGAATTTCTATTTTGACCCCAATGATTAATGCTTCATATTCTGCCACATTATTTGTACACTGAAACATTAATCTATATGATTTTGGAATGGTGTTTCCTTGTGGAAAGATGAACAAAATCCTTGCTCCTGATCCTCATTGTGTGTATGATCCATCAAAATATAATACCCATTGTTGGGGCATCACTGCTAGAATGTCTGCATCCAGAAACTCCATTGTCATTGGTCAATCATCTGGTAAAGGAGTCTCAGCTAATTTTTCAGCAATTACCTAACCCTTGATTGCCTTTCTCTCTACATATTGAATGTCAAATTCACTTAATAGCATGACCCACTTTGCCAGTCTACCTATTAAGGTAGCTTTACTGAGTAGATATTTTAAAGGATCGATCTTTGCTATTAGCTTGATTGTATGAGTTAGCATATAGTGTCTCAGTTGTTGAGTAGCAAACACCACCGTTAGGCAGGATTTCTCTATGAAAGTGTAATTGATTTCATACCCATTTAATGTCTGGTTGATATAGTAGATGGCATGTTCTTTTCCTTCATAATCCTCTTGCGCTAGTAGTGCCCCCAAAGAGATATATGTTGTGGCAATATACAATATGAGAGGTCTTCCTTTTGTTGGTGGCATGAGAATGGGTGGTGACACTAGATACTATTTGATTTGATTGAATTTTGTTTCACACCCCTCATCCCACTTGAAAACTATATTCTTATGCAATAGATGATTAAAAGGATGACTTTTGTTCGCCAGCTGGGAGATAAATCTTCTGATCAATTGGAGCCTTCCCTGTAGTGATCTGAGTTGATTGATATTCTTAAGCGGTGGCATCTCCATTATTGCTTTGAATTTCATTGGATCCAATTCAATGCCTTTTTTTGAGACAATGTACCCTAATAGTTTTGCAGATGTGACCCCGAAGACACACTTCTTGGGGTTTAACTTGACATTGAATTTCTCCATCCGTGTGAAGATTTTGTCTAGGATATGTAGATGTCCTTCCATAGTACCATATTTTTCCAAGATGTCATCCACATAATCCTCCATGAAGGTGTGCATCATATCATCGAAGATTGTCATCATTGCTCTTTGATAAGTGGCTCTTACATTTTCAGACCAAATGGCATGACATTCCAGCAAAAAGTTCCCCATGGACACGTGAAAGCCATCTTTTCCTGATCTTCTGGAGCTATTTTTATTTGATTGTACCCAGAGAAACCATCCATGATTGACAACATGGCATGCCCTGCCATCAAGTCCACGATGATGTCGATATTTGGTAATGGAAAATCATCCTTCGGGCATGCTTTATTTAGGTCTCTGAAATCTATACATATCCTGATTCTATTGTCTGGCTTTGAAATAGGTACAAGGTTTGATATCCATTCGGTATAGTCTATAGACTATATGAATCCAGCATCTAGTAATTTCTTTAGCTCTGTCTTTACCATCAATGCGATATGGGGATGCATTTTTCTCAATTTTTGCTTGACAAGCTTGATTCCTGTGGGTAAAGAAAAATGATGCATGAGCAGATTTGGATCTAAGCCTAGCATATCAGAATATCACCAAGTGAAGTTGATGCTTTTTTCTTTAAATAATTTGATGAATTCCGCTCTTTCTTGATCTGTCATGGATTCTGCCAGATGTAGGATTTTTGCCTTTTCTTTAGTGCCGATATTCATAGACCGTGTTGGTTCTACCAGAACTGATGATCACTCATGATAATGTTATAGAAGAGTGTCAAATCTTCCATCCTTAAGTGCCTCAGAAAGGTTTTCACCGTTAGATGCATTCTTTATTTTTACTTTATCCAGATCTAATGCTGCCATAGAATGGTTTTAACCATTAGATCTATTTTCCCTATTTTCATTTTTGCAACTAGAAGATTTGACACCCTCCTGCCGAGTCGTGTTGTTATGAGTGTTATAGATAGAACTTGTATCAGGTTTTCTATGACATAGGAAATTCATGATGGCATCATCGTCTATAAATATTGGTATAGTCAAAGGTTCAACAAGTTCCCAGTCAATGAGTTCAGGATGGATTAATGGCATGAGGTCATCGGATTCATTTGGGTTGATGGATGTAAGGTTTCAGACAGTGATTTCATCATAGTTGTTTATTGGAATATCGAGGTCAATGATGGTACTTTCTTCAAGATCATCTAGCTCACTCGAGGTCTATTCGTTGCCACTTGAATCATCGATATGTAGTGACTCTCCCACGATTGGTCTAGACCCAGAGCCTTGGCCCTCCTCATGCGTAGGTGTATATTGTTGGATGACATCAATATGAATATCTATGAAAGATACATCGGAACATGAATCCCATTCATATTCATTTGAATTTGTCTCAAAGTTATTTCTAAGTTGAAGAATTCTTTCTACAACCTTCTTTTCTAGTTCTTTTTTTTCTTCTTTAGAGTATCCTAGTCCCAACTTCTCTTTTGAGTGGAGAGTGAGGGGTGTAATAGGCTCTATGATTCCATCCTTCTTTAATCCAACAGGTCCTTGTCCTTCATACCCCATTTTTTCTAAAATAGCTTTTCCTTTTCCATATTTATCAGTATTAATATTGACATTTTTGATACTGATATTTGATGTAGAGGGTTCCTCATCTTTATATAGCCAATCCAGGATCGCTTTACTGTCTGATTCATCCTCTATTGTACCTTTTTTGACAAACCTTTCATCAAGAGCTGTGACTGGTAATGATGTTTGAGATTTGATCATAGATGGTTGACCATATGTCCTAGGAGATGGCATTAACTGTGATAGGTTAAGCAATTGCTCCATAGAATATGTTCCCATTCCCTTATCCATCAATTGAACTTTCTCTTGGAACTTTTGTGATAAAGAAGTTTGTTGATCCGGATTATCTGTTGATTGAGTTTCAACAAGACTTGTTTCTTTTTCTTTACCCTTCTTCTCTACCCACTTGGTGGTGATACTTGGATGTTGTTCTTCTTTGGATGATTTGGAACATGATGCTTCCCTATTGTTTGGTACAAAGGTATCTTGATAGATCCTAAGGGTGTCACAATGTTGAGGATGATTGTAATCAGCAGATATAGTCACCTCTCGTCCATTTATTGGAAACTTCAAACATTGATGATATGTCAAAGGTACAACCTGCATTTCATGGATCCATGGTCGTCCTAAGAGAATGTTGTATGTTAACTCTTTTTCCAACACTTGACATGCTATATGTTTCATCATTAGCCCCACTTGAATGGGTAGCACAATCAAGCCTTTAGACGATCTTTCTTCCTCATCATATGCTTTGATAGTCATTTTTCTTCAAGCATCAAAAGCATCATCTAAATACACTAGTTCACGAATTAACTTGAGAGTGCAAATGTTCATACCAACTCCCCCATCTATTAAGACTCTCTTGACGTGATGATTATGGATTAAGACTTCAATATGGAGTGCAATATTATGGGGATGGTTTAGTGAGATATCATCCTGTTCAGAGAATGATAGACAATGTGGGGTAATCAAATGTCCCACCATAGCTTGGAACTGACAAACATCTAGATTCTTTAGTACCGTAGTGGCTACTAATGCTTGTTCTAGAACCTCCTTATGTGATGGTGATATTTTAAAAAGTTATAGTATCGATATCTGTGCAAGAATGTTTTGTAGTTGATCGACAATGTTATAATGAGATGGAGGTGGAACTGCATGTGTAGAACCAACTCCCTTTAACATTACCTTGGATTTCCCTCAATTCATTACATTTGCTGGTTGATGTTCTTGACGGTCTCTGATTTTTAAGACATTGATTTGATTATCAAAGTTTTGTATGCTTGGGAGCAAGTCCAAAGGGGTAGCGTTGTTTATTTTGGGTTCGTCAATGTTGTGACTAACTGTATGATCACTCTCTATTCCAGATAGACAAAGGATTGTTGTGTCAAAGACATGGTTGAAATTCTTCCCTTTGTTATTTGAAGATGATGGTGCTCCTTTGTCATAGTTTGGAAAAGGGTCCTTGAAGGCCGAATGATCATTATTGTCGATCAAATCTCGTATTGCGTGCTTCAAATCCATACAATCATTGGTTTTGTGGCCTTTGTTATTATGGAAGTTGCAATAATCTACGTCATTCCACCATGGTGGTTTGACCTTTGGATCCCAGAATCAGGCTTCTCGTGCAGTGATAAGGCCACTAGTGATTAATTCTTTCATTATTGATACTATCGTTTGGCCTAAAGGTGTGAACCTACGCTGATTTGATGGTTTCTGATATGATTGTGTTTTTACGATTTCATTGCTTTGTATGACATTTGACTTGACAATTTGATCATTGCTTTGATTCTTTGATGTAGATGTTGTCAAGTTAAAAAGCGGTTTGACATTTTAGGAATCATTTGTTGTTTCATTGGTAATCGTGCTTCGATTCTTTTGCCAAAATTTTGGCTTATCACTGCTTGAGTATTGATTGGAGGAGTTATTTGTGTTATTCATTTTATCGTTGAAATGTTTGATAACTCCACTTTTGACTAATGCTTCCTCAATTTTAAGACCGTTTTCTATTACTTTTTTGAATGTGGGAGGACACTGTAATTCAAGCCTATAACTCATTTCCTTCGTCAAGTTGTCAATGAACAACTCCATCTTTTCTTCCTCAAGAATGGATCAAAGATATCTAGCGAACAATCTTCGCCATCTTTGTAGAAAAGACAAGAACGTTTCCCATTTGTTTTGCTTTAGGTTATAAAGATCCTTTATTGTAACATCATGTTGGATGTTAAAGGAGTACTGGGAAATGAACCTATTGACAAGTTCCTCAGAAGTTCTGATACTTGGTTGTAGTTTTGAAAACCACTCCATACATGATCCTCCCAAGCTCCTTGGGAATAATCTCATTAAGTAAGTTTCCTCTTGGGAAAACTCGAGACTCATTGTTTTGAATTCCCTAATATGATCTATCGGATCCATTCTTCCATTGTACTTGTCATACTTTGGGATCTCACAGTGTCTAGGAAAAGGTATCAGACTGACTGTTGCTTCGAAAGGATAAGGAAAAATGTCCTGTATCGCATATCTTTTAGTACTCCCTTTCATCATATCATGTATCTATTGTTGTAATAGTTGCATTTGAGATGTCAAAGTGGCAACTGGATCTATTGTTTGTGTAGGTTGCAGTATTTCAGTCTCACTTGTTCCAGGTGCTTCCTTCAGATGATTCACATCAAAGTCTTTGGGAAGTTTAGCACCCGATTCAGCCAACATCAAAAGATACTTCTCCATATCTTGTTCTAAAATCTTTTCCATAAATTTATGGAACTTGGGATCTTGTTGAGCTGTTTGAATATCCTCTGGAGTTATTTCGTTCTTATAATTTTGGTTCGGATTGTTCCAAGGATTTTCTTTTTCCATTGTTTGGGATGTTTCAAGTTCTTGCTCTAAGAGTCTCTGCTTTTGGGACCTAGTGAAGATTGGCATACAAATTTTTTCCCTTTCTTCCGAAATGTTGATCTTCTATGCTAGTTAAATGTCAATTGAAGTTGTAACAAAGTCAAATAAGATGACTGATCTTATTGATGAGACTATGTTAAAAATTTGATTACTAAACTTGGTTTCGTGATAAAGGATGATAGTATCTTGATGATGAAACTTCAGTGTAGTAATCGATTGTGTATTTCATTTTGACACTTTTGATTTGCAAGATCTTGTTTCAGTTGATAAGATTGGAAATTTGTATAAACCTATCTATTTTCGGTCTTTAGACAGTGATTTTGATAAAAAGAAACTTGGTTATGATGAAAACTGTGGATAAAATGACAAACTGACTGATTGGTAGGATTTTTGAACTCTCTATTTTGAAAGTGCTAAAATAGAGGATAGAGGCACTATTTCACAAAAGCGCTATAACAAAGTTCTGAAGCACTGAAACAAGTGATAGAAGCGCAAAAAGAATGCATGAAAGCGCTGCAGAAATTGATGGAAGTGCTATCTTGACAAAAGCACTGAAATAGTGCCCAAAAGCGCTGGAAAAGATGATGAAAGCGTCATTTTATGAAAGCGCTAAAATATAGGTTGTAAGCGCTAAAACAGTGCCCAAAAGCACTATTTCACAGAAGTGCTAAAACAGTGACCCGAAGCACTGAAACAGGTTTTCAGAGCTCTAAAAACAAGACTTTTATGACTCTCTATTGTAAAATTTGATCTGGCCTTGTGGCATACTGTATCATGGATTGTGGAAGATAAGAACGATGTATGCGCTGACTACGGTTGTGATACTGAGTGAGAGCTCTTCTTTGGAAGAAGGCTCATGAATAGAGTGGTTCGACTACGTAATCTAAAGTGTGACCCCTAGAAAAATCATGATATGTGTGGATGAATGTTCTATGTTGTAAAAAGAGTTTCCGATTTTGATATAGAAAATGATGTCTTCTTAATTTATCCCGATAACCAAAAGGCTTCTTGGGTTTTGTGATTTTGATTTTTCTCTTGAAAAACGTTGTGGACTTCCACTTTCGCAGCATGGATTTTCTGATCTAACTTGACTTTGTTGTTTTCAGGATGATCTTTAATATGATTTTAATGAATTTGTGAAAACACAACAAGTAATTGTGAATAATTGTTTTAAATGAATAGATCGTGTATGTTCAAGATCCATGAATGGTCCTTATTGATTTTGACGGGTTGCTTTGACAATTGTACACAAATCAAACAGACTCACACTTAAGGACAAATAGGTCATCATTATACTCACAGCCCACATCTTGAATTGCGTTGATGCACACAGCCTTGTCAGCCCCTAGAGGGTGCCCGTGTTTTTGTCATTTCCAGGTGTGTACTTAGAGTTGGATTTCTCGTCCTCTGAGCAAACAGTCCATGGAAATTATATGGTGAGTGTCTTGGGGGAAGATTCTTCCCTCCCCTTGCACTGTGAGTATGACAATGTATGGATACTGACTCGGCGGGATACTACTCTATGGTTCGTAGATAGGGCTTCTGTGTGGTGCGGCAATTGATAAACTCCCTCAGGAGACCTCCCAATCTTTAGAACAAATATTTTGGGGATGGTTATCTTGCTCACTACCGTCAAGTTGGACTTTCATCAACAACTTGCATTTTTATTATAGTGGGTTGGAATCCTTGGATTTAGGCGTTCCCACTTAGGTCGTTCCCGTAGGGTGAGTACTTTTTCCCTCTACGGTAGGCCTTCTAAAGGATTTAATAAAGCATAAATAGCATGAAGTAAAAGTGAATTTGGCGCTTTGGTCACCCAGTTAAGGGGAGAGCATAAGCCTAATCACCACAAGCACAACATATAAGTTGTTCTTTTTTAAGCCCAAAAAAGAAAATTTCTAATCTATGTGAAGGTGTTGCTTCACAGAAATCATGTTGTTCTTTTTAACTTATACTGTAAAAATGTGATGACTATCCTAGGATTGATAAATTTCCTTTTAAGGAAACAAAAAGTGGCTACCCTAGGATTGATATATTTTAGAAACCAAGAAGTGACTATCCTAGGATTGATAAATTTTATAAAACCATAAGTGACTATCCTAAGATTGATAAATTTTAGTCCAACTATGAAAAAAATTAAAATTTGGCCGCAGTTGCGTCAGATCTAGACTGAAATTACAAAAGTGCTGGAACAGTCCACCGAAGCACTATAAATTTTACCTGATGCGCCAAAACATGAAAGTGCCGAAATAGGACATTGAAGCGTCGAAGTTTTCCATGGAAGCGATAAATCACCGATGCGCTGAAATAGGTCATAGAAGTGCTAAAGTTGAAAATGCTAAATTTTTTTATGGATGCATTGTAGTAACATGGAAGCTTTGAAACAGAGCATGGAAGCATTTTAGTTTTCCATGAAAGCACTATAGTATTTGACGAAAGCACTAAAACAAAACACGCTAGGAACCTGCGTGACACTTTCCAGAAAAATTGATAAAATTGATAAAATTGGGGGTAATGCCCCACTGTGGGCACCAAATTGTAAGTGTGGATAAGGTGTAAGGCACAAAACACACTTCTTAATATGACATTATATCAAAGACAACCAAATGAATAAATTCAAAACAATAATCTATTGAAAGCGTCATATTGTTCTCTATCTCCAATGATTTATTAAATCACTGTGGCTCTCAGATCGTGAGTACACTATGATTCTTAAAATGACAATTCAAAGAATGAGATGGATGCTAATGCAATGATATGGAGATTAATGTGGTAATACTAGATGATAAAAAAACTAAACTAGCATGAATTGACATGGAAACAGATAAATGCAGCTATAGGAGGCATCCATGATATGGAAACTTGATTGTTGGATGTTGAATGCTTGGATGCTTGATGCTTGAATTCCTGCAGAGTAAGAGTGCATAAATTAGATTATTTGGATCCTTTTCTTGGTTCAATGAGGCTTTATTTATAGATTTCCTAGCTGTAGAAATGCACAGGGATGGCAAAGACAAGCTTGGATTCAATCTGGAGGATTGAATGGTGAAAGATGGAGGAGATTGAGAGAATTTTGGTGATTGTCTCTACCCATGAAAACACCAGGCAAGAGAAGAGGAAGGATTGAGAGAATATTTTGGAATTTGTCTCCAATTTGTCTCCAAAACTTCCCATGAAGTTTCAAAGCATTAATTGTGACATATTTTAGACATAAATTAGACATAGGATATCTAATTCAATTTTGAGGAAATATAGATGGAATATTCTTTATGCCTTTATTTAAATATTTTGATTTATTTAAATTAGCAAAAGAGGAATAAATAATTTAATAAAATGAACTATAGAAGTTGTTTATTAAATTAAACTGAAGAATATGGCAATTAATAAATAAAGTGTTTTAATCTCTATTTTATTAATTTAAGATTGATGTGATAGAATAAAATAGGAAAATGATAATTAAATCAAACAAAGTATTTAATTTTGTTTATTTAATTAAGATGAGATATTAGAAGAATTTAAATGTGAATGTGAACGTGAACTATATAAATAAATATTTCTATTTATTCAAACAGTACAAGAAATTAGGATAATTAATCAAATAATTTGTATTTAATTAATCGGGATTCTTCAGACCAATTTTAGGTGTATACAATGTGAGATTATGATGTCATGATATGTTTCTAGGTTATGCAGACATGTAGGTTGGAGCATTAACTATGATCTTGTTTGGTTCTTTTGGTATTGGGTACATTGGTCATTTGTTTGATTACTTCATGATGATGCTATATTGCATTTGGAGTTAGCATGAATTGATCATGGAGGTTCTCATGGATACTTTGAGACTTGGGTGAGCCTAGAGTTCTCTTGTGAGTAGAGACATGTTGCTGAAATGATTACTCTTTAAGAGGTTTTCAACAGGAAGACCGAGTTGCCTACACCTGGATATGGACGTGAGTCCATTATGGACCTAGAGGGGATTGTTCTTAGAGAGAGTCATTGTGACTTGGTGCATCTTGGTGGAGCACTCTCATTCCCCACTCCTAGTCTACTCGGTGGTTTATCACTTGAGTTATATTGCCCATTATTTCTCAAGTGTGTTATGTTCTATCTTTCATAGATATGGATCTTGAGCTATGAATAGTTGGTTAGTTCTAGAAGATTCATTTTGAGAGATGGTTTATTGGGCTGATTTCCTGATATGAGAAATGGATATTAGTTTGATATTCTTTAGTTTGAGAAGCTTATATCCATTTGGTTATATGATACATATGTACATTGGATCTATGGGATTGAATGGTTGGATGTTGTTAAGGATTTTTTATTTTGGGGTTGTAGAGGAGATCATAATTGGCATAGCTTGGAACTTTGATGTGTTGTGGGACATTATGATTTACAGGTTCTCTCTTTGTTTTATGGCTACTTCCTGAATTTTCATATTCATATGATATGGTTGGACTTGGGAGAGTTATGTTGACATATTAGAGATTTTGCAACATATGTGTTGCATGTGGATCATTATGAATGTTCTTGATATTATAGTGCTACACCTTGGTTGAGTTTTGATTGGTAGACTTAGTATGCTATGATCTATTTTCAGTTTTGACATTACCCATGCAGCGGGAGTTCATGGATATGTATGTTCCTCACTTGACAGGTGTTGTACATGGAGCTTGTGATTGTAGTTTATGGGTTGCATATGTTGATGGCATGGGTTATACTAATTTTTTGTGTACTTTTGAGGTATGGTTGATTGGATGGATTAGCATTTATAGTGGGTGCTTTTTTCAGTCACATGGGTTTATCAACTGGATGTGAATGATTAGTCTTTTGATTCTTGTTCTAGTTGATGTTTTATCTTGTTCTTTCTTAGAGAAATCTTTGGCTTTATATTTGTGTTTTGGTTATGGGGTTGAAGTTGGTTGATACTTCTGAATAGCTTGTGAGCACATTGGAGTTGTGGCAGTATCTTGTAGCTATTTTTATCACTTGATTTTGAAGCTTGTGTTCTTTGGACTAGTGCATATACACCATGGCTTGTCCCTTTTCTTCCATGGGTGGCAGATTGGAAGATGACATGAATTGTTGTCGGATATGGTGGACATCTTGGATGTTATTGCAGGTGTCTTGTTTAAGCATGAGAGCATTTTGGAGATTCATGTGGTTTCATGAATGGCTAGTTTTAGTTTTGATGATGTTTTTTCATCAGTTGACTCCCAACAATAAAAATATTGTTAGTTCTATTAGCTCGTGCAAGGTGTTCGACAAGTGGGAGAATGTTGGGAATTAAGGTGTCTCAACCTTGGAATTTTTCCTAACATTGATTTATTATTTGTTCTCCTATATTGTATTTTTAATGCTCATCTAATGTTGCCATTTTATGTGAGTTGGCTCGGTGAGTTGTCATCACACTGGGAGGTGTCATGGAAGGTGACATGGATATTTTTGTCCCCACATGGGAATATAGGCATCCCATTTTGTGTAGAGATTCTCTACCATGTTTTGACACTTTGAGCATTGTGTAAGTCATCATTGTATGACGGATTCCTATGATGGGTTCTATGACATGTAAGAGTTGAAAATAGAGATTATATGATAGGTGTGACAAGTGTCACATGGTATCTTTTTATGGAGAAGGTAGGTGCCCAATTTTGGGATATGACAAAGTTGTAAGAGTGTGTAAGAGCATCTTCTATATTTAGCCTGTTATGACAGATTCTCTTACAACTATAAGAGGTTGTCATAAACGATAGATTCTATGACATTCTAAGGTGTGCAAGTGAATATGTCATACCTATTTTCGGAAAATTTGGGCTGCCCAAGTATGGAGGTTGGTTGGGGGTGTAATAAATGCATGTACATGTGTCACAAAGGTCAAATATGTCCTTGGAATGTGTGCCATATGGATTTGGATGAGTATTCAATAACTCCTTGTTGTAGCTTGCTCATGAAGCTGCCTCTATGCTTGTATCTCTATAAATAACGTGCTTGAGAGAGTGTTTAATATGATTTAATTCATTGGAGGGTTATGCTATCAGATTTCCTCCAAAAGAGAAAGATGTAATCTCCATGTTAAATTTGTGAGCTTGAAAGTGTATTGTAACCTTTTCGTTGCAGATTAATACATTGGCTCGATGCTTTGGAGTGTGGGGATTTTTACCCAAAAGGGTTTTCCCCATGTATATTGGTGTTTCTTCTCTTCTATCTATCTTTCTTCTATTCTTCTTCTTTCATTCTTGAAGTGTTGATTTACATGTCGTTATGCTAGCAAAATTTTCTTAGATCCACAAACTACATTATCTTTCCTAGAAAGGTTAATGCAATGGGGAAATTATTTATATATATTTCCACTATAAGGAATAGTAGTATGTGCTTGTATTTGTAACATAGGATACTAAGTGTGCATACTGTTCCTCAATTTTTTTCTGGGATATCTATTTTTCCCTTCAATAGCATGACCATGGTAGTCAAAATGCAAATATAGCAAATGAGAACGAGGTTTAAAATGAGAAACAATCAAAAAAAATTATTGTTTGCAACCTTGCTAAGCACAACAGTAATGAAGTATGGTACTTAGATGATGGATGCAACAACCACATGAGTGGTAACAAAAAAAAATTTCCTCCATAGATAGAACATTAAAAAATGAAATCAAAATGGGAAACAATGAGAAAGTTCTTGTCATGGGAAAAGGTGTAGTCAGCATCCAAACCAAGAATTGTGAAAAGTAGAATATCCAAGATGTCTTTTATGCTCTTGACATAAAGCATAACCTAGTGGACATCTTATCAAATTTATCAAGAGGTATAACTTTGGTATGGTTAGCTAGCCACTTCTTGGGGCTCACCTAGTGGACAACAGATTTCACTAGCTCAAGTGTGAGTGCATATTGTTTGCATAGTGGAAAATGTGTTTCACTTGTGATTTTTTTTTGGAAAAACAACTAAGGCTTGATCCACATCATGTTGCAAAAACAATCGAGGCTTGATCCACCTTTTTTTTTTCTTTCTTTAAGCCTTTGACATTGTATGATTGAGTATCTTGTCATTCTTGTTGCATGTTTAACAAAGGTATGTGTCTCCTTGTACCTTTCTTGGTTTGTCGTGAGATCTTAGATATCGGTGGCTTGATCATCCTCGACCTTTGTCATCTTATGTTTCTAAAAGTTTTATAATTATACCTCTCTCAAGATTGTCTACTATAGTGTGAGTTTGATGCAAGGTCATCCTCTCACTAAAGTTGGGGCTAAATGTAGTGTAGAAAAATATACTCCTTTACATTTCCACACTTTTTTGGGTCCCCTAAATTAAATTGGACTTAATTATGTCTTAATAAGCTCTATTTTACATCTATAAGCCTAATAAATTACATTTTATGAAGGGAAAACCTGACAACAATTAATGCCAAGACATAATAAATTACCTTGAGCAATGTGTGTTCTAGGAATAGGGACCTAGGACCCATTCACCCATGGGAGAATGGGTCCTCCCTAGGCCTTTGAAACCAAATTTAAAATATGTTTTTGGTGGTATTTTATTGTCCTTGAATTCAAATTTCAATTTTGGCTTGTGGGTGGGTGCATGAAGATGGTATCAATTTCGTGGCCACTTTTTAAAAAAATTTGAAAACTCATAATGTGAGTGTATTATAACGCGCTCACGTTATGGCATGTTAAAAGAAAAAACAAAGAATCAAATTTCATTTTCATTTGTGACTGGTTTTTTTTGTTGCTTGTGGCCAAAAACCTCAAAATTTTGTGCTCATGTTCTAGGAGGTGCTTTTGTGCAAAAACCTTCATCAACAGTTGTTGATTTATCGCTAAGATGTCGCCACATCGATGAGGAGGTGAAAGAGGTAAGGATTTTTATTTTATTTTTGAATTTGCTAGTTTTAGGTTGTATTTGATATTTATTTTTTGAAATTGTAGGAGATGTTAATCAACCTAGAAACCCTCCTCAAAATCCATAGCAAGAACAAAATCCTCAACCACAATAACAACCTCCTCCACCAATCCCTCAATACCCTCCTAGCACTCAATAAAATCTAATGGGTGAAATTAAGAACAATAGAAAAAAAATTGAGAATTTAATTAGGAGGTTGAACAATCCAAATAGTTCAACTACAAAAAGAATGACCTTGGCAACTTCACTACAAGATATGTGAAAAAATGTAGATTCAATCAGGAAACAATTATCTGGTTCGAAAGATAGGAGGTAGATGGCTAGGGGTTTTTACCAAGATAAATTATCATATAGAGATGTAAAAGATTTTAAAATTACAAAATTAGATTTGTATGCATTATTCACTGACCCTTAGTCAAATGAAAATCTCTCCCTCAATGCAAAGAGGTTTCCTATTCATTGGTGCAACCACCAAGAGATTACGAAATATTTTTGGGATAGGTGGTACATGGTTTTTGATGACCCACCATGCAACAATTGTGAAGTCCCGTAGTATTTCCTCAGGAAACTATACGTTGAGTTCATCTTGAACAAAATCCAAAAATTATTCTGATATGAGGGACTTCTAGGGGAGAGGTGGGGGGTCAGCACAAGATAGAGCCACTGCATAGCTAGATCCTAGGTAGCAAGTGAGATAACCTATTGCTAGGTCACCTCATGAGTACATCATCATCCCTTATGCCATGAAGGAGAGTGTCGATGTAGAGATTCTCCATTCCATCAGCTCTTTGATGGAGAGTGTCATCCAACATGTTAGCCCTCTTGTACAATGCCATCCAGGGGAGTCTTCAATAGGTGGGCTTTGATCCCATGTGTGTCAATCTTGTGGTGTGACTTGTTCATATGACCCCACCAAAAATTAGGAGGTTGTTACATATGATTCATCAGTAGCTATGGAGATGGAGAGGGCAGCTGACATTTTGCATGACGCATATGGCATTGATAGTCAGGTAAAAGTTAGCATGTTCATTGAATTTAATTTATTAAATTTTGATTTTGAAATGAAAGATTAACTAATTTAGTTTTATGATTTTAATAAACTTGCAGGGTCACAGTGTTGCTACTGGATACACTGGCCCTACACCTACTTATTTCTACAATACACCTATCGGTGGGGTATGTAACTAGTAAACAATTATAAATTTATTACATGTTAATAGAATTGTTTTACGAATGGTATTTTAATATGTGATTTTGGATGTTGAATAGGTTAATATTGGAGATTTCAAGGGAACACCTCCCAGTGCCAGTGGATTTAGTCAAACCTTCACGCAGTTAATAGAACAAAGAGTTTAACTAATGAATTCTAATTAATAGGTTTGTGTAGTTTGTATTCATATCATTGATTACATTTCATTGAAAATCATTCAAACTCAAAGCATTATTTCACATTCCATAACTAATAACTAGATGTTAATAGATGAAAAAATTTCAACTACAATATAGTTGTTTAGAAATTCAACATAAGTAGTGATGCAATTACTTCACATAGCATAAGTAATAAGTCTAGGAGAAGCTTCCAATTGCATTTGCTTGTCATGGAATTCCATGAGACCACATTTTGCTTAGGAATATTTTCAAATAGTTTACTATCTTGTCTATGCTCCAAACTAGGCACCCATTATGGCATGCTCTCATAGATCTGAAACTCACTTGTAGCTCTTTTGGAGCAACTATCCCAAATTTGGCTTTTAATGCTAAATTAGGCAACAATTAGGCCTCTTTTTCAAAGAGAAACCTATCCAAAAACACAACCAACAATTGAAACCTCCAAATAGTCAAAATAAAACCAAGAAAACCTCAAATTATTCAATTTTAGGTCTCCTCTCGCTCATTTAGACCCCTTTTCATAAAACCCTCACTTTCCTTGCAATCAATTAGGGCTTATTGAAACTATTATGCCCTGAACTCTCAAAAGATTATAATCACTTCAATCAGGCCTATTTATGCATGTACATGCTCATTCCATCCTCAAATAGTGCTTCCCCAAAGATCTACATACACTTCCTTCATAAAATCACTCTTTTTCACTAGTTTTCACCCTCTTTGACTTGGGGTTTCTCACTTATTCACTTCTCTAACCACTTACAACCTCTTATATCTTCTAAAAGCCCTCCAATTCACCTGCTCTCACAATTTTCATGGGATTCTATCTACTTCTAAACCCTTGTCCTCTTTTCACTCACTCTAGCCTTGTTTAAAAGGTACCAAACTGGTTTTTCACTAGGGTAATGAGAAGAACTCACACAAAAACTACACCAAACCAATTCCTTCCATTCTACACCTACTCCTACTTCAGAACGGTCCATTTCACCAAGAAACGGTTGCTATAGAAAGGTGGAATGGACTTTTTAGTTCATTTGGGCAATCAAACCCTTAGCCCCTATTTTCTGATCGCCTAGAGAAATCAGGCCACCAAAAGCTTGAAAATCAATATCAAACACTCAAATTATTTTTAAATTGATTCCAAAACCTAAATCCTTCAATTCACACACATTACAGATGCACTACCACCTGCACGGAACCATACACTAGCAAATGATGGAGGAAAACACAAGAAATAGCAGTATAACAGTGATATTTTATTAGTTTTTTCCTTCAAAATACTTCAACAACGACTAACAAAGATGAATCACATATTTTAAACACTTTCCAAATCATTTCAACTTATTAAGCACCTAATATTTCTTGTACAACTACCTTGACTCTTCATATTCCTCCACTTGGCACCTTTTTGCATTTTTGCTACATTGATTGACAACTTTTGTTAAGATTCTGCAACTTTACAATTTAAGCCTAAAATGACTACCAAAGACCATTATAAACTTGAAAATGGCTATTTAAGCCTTATTACATCATTAAAATACCTATACAACCTCAAAATCCTAAATTTGCATCATGGAGCCATGCTCTTGTAAACATGCACCTACACCAATTTTTCAAACAGCTTGCCGCCTTTTCTATGCTACCACATTTTACATACATGTCTACCAAAGAATTTTATCAAACAGTTTGTTTCCTAATTTTTATGGCTAAAATCTTAAAAAAGGTGCTTTCCAACAAACTATGGATGCTTGGAAAAAAATCTATCAAAAACATGAAGTAAGCAATAGCATAGACAAGGCAGTTAGTAGGTTGAAAAACTGCCTTGAAAAAATGCGGTCTCATGGTGATGGAATGCCATTCCATCACCATGAGACCACATTTATTCGAGACATTTCTTCAAACAGCTCACCACCTTTTCTATGATACCACATTTTCCATACATGTGTACCAAAGCATTTTATCAAACTGCTCACTTCCTTGCTACTATGGCTAAATACCTAAAATAGGTGATTTCCAACAAACTATGGATGCTTAGAAAAATATCTATCAAAGCATAATAGTAAGCAATAATAGCATAGAGAAGGCAATGAACTATCTGAAAAAAATGTGGTCTTATGGTGATGGAATGCCACGACGTGCATTTGTTTGTAATGGCATTCCATCACCATGGTACCCCACTTCTTTGAGGCATTTTTTTCAAATAGTTCATTGCCTTCTCTATGCCACCATAGTTATCGTACATGTCTATGAAAGCATTTTATCAAACAGTTCACCGGCTTGCTATTGTGGGTAAAAGCCTAAAAACATGTGCTTTTGAACAAGATATGGATAGGGCAAATAGTAAGCATGATAGTAAAAAATATATAGTTTAATATGTACTCAAATTTCTTTTTATTATCTCATACATTATAAGTCATGATGTGGATCACTATTGTAGTTTTTGTGATTGAATAATTTGTTGTTTTATTTTCAGATATTGCAAGCAGCTACACCTTAGAAAGTGACGAGGGAAATGGAGATTGGTGTTTCATCTGCTTTAGAATCCTCGATGGCTCTAATAGGGGAGGTATGAGGAAAATTACTAAATTTCAATTTACATTCGTTGTTATAGATGTTAGTTATAGGGAAAAATCAAACCATTATTGATTCCCGGTTTAATTTATATTTGGATGGTTTATACAGGGCTTCAACACACCTCAACCTAGGCATGCAAATATTTCCCTCGAGGAGAGTGATCATCAGATG
Organism: Sequoiadendron giganteum; assembly: GCA_007115665.2. Classification (NCBI taxonomy): domain Eukaryota; kingdom Viridiplantae; phylum Streptophyta; class Pinopsida; order Cupressales; family Cupressaceae; genus Sequoiadendron; species Sequoiadendron giganteum. The sequence continues at coordinate 70,563,374 of CM021100.1, forward strand.
GAGATAAGTGATTATTTTGTTAAATATATAATCTTTTATAATGTAATATCTATATATTAATGTATTTACTTCTTATTGTAACAAATAAAACTTCACGAAGAACTAAAAACTAGGAGGAGCACTAGGAGCACTCCTCAACCATAGCATAAATGATTGATAGATGTATCACCATCTTATCGACAAGAAAAGGGCAAGAGTTTATTTCGAGGGGATGGAGAGTGATGAATTTTGATTCCAGAGCCCTTTGTTGTACGCCTACATGGCATTTTTTTACATATTTTGTATTGGATATATTTGACATTGTATGCCTATATGGCATTCTTGTAAGCCTATATGGCTATTTTTTACCTATATTTCATACTTATATTGACATATATTGATGTATGCCTACATGGCTATTTGGTTAATACAAATCTTTTTTTATCGATGGTGTCCATATTTGCATTCTAAATTCATGGTTCAATAGATATGAGTTACATGTATTCAAGTGTATACTTTACAACTTATGTGTATACTTTGTGACTTACTTGTTTTCATGTGTATACCTTGTATTCATGCATATACTTTGTATTAATTTGTGTATATACTATGTATTCATGTGTATAATTCAAGGCTTATGTATTTTTGAGTACTTGTGCTTCCCTTTTAAACATGTACATGCTTGACTTATTCACGTGTATACTTATTAATTGGTTATCCCTAGCATTGATCATTGTTGTCCTCCATGGTTTGTCTTGAATATTAATTGATTGATGTTAAACAACTTTATGTAAAATAAAAAAACATGTTTTCAATTGGTATTGCATGAAATGATTCATAAAAAGATTTCAAAAAGTATATTTGATATTACAAAAAGATATGTGTTTATACACTTCAATTGTGCAATCACCCTTTGGTTCTTTCAAAGAAAAATCTGCCTATGCCACTGTTACACTACACAGGTAAACAAGATTTTGTATTGTGGAGCTATATTAAGCTACCACTCTCAAGACCAATGTAACAATGATACAAAATAATGTTTGAGACTGCAAGAAGACATCAAAATGGCTAGTGTATTAAATAAATTCTTATGAATTCTGAAGAATGCTGATAACTCTACTCAGTTGGATTGTTTTTTCAAAATTATACAAAATTGAACCCTGGCATCAATAGATTGTGTATATAAAGCTACCACAATTCAAGTTTCAACGATGAATATTTATGATGCATGTTTTAAATGACATTCAAGTTTATGGTGGTTTTGTTTTTTATATGATGTTATGTGATATTCTAATCCTAATTCATGCTTCTAGGCTGCATATATACATATACAAATATATATTAATTTTGGTTTTGCATGGTTTTTGTACTAACGAACCCAAAATGAACCGAACCCCCCTCCAAAAAATTTTGGCTGAACCAGCGAACCGAACCCCCGAACCTAAACCTAAACCTCATACAACCTCAAAACCTTTTCCAACACTCTTAATTCTACCTACACAAACTTAATTGACCACCAAATTATGTTGCCTCCTGACTTTACCCACTTTTACTCCCTCAAACCTCTCTTTTTCATTGAAAACCCCTCTTTTCCCAACTAGGGCATCATGCCATAAAATACTTTTGACCTCCCCTGTGCTTGTAGACCTTTTGAAAACATCAAACTCCACAACTTCACTCTATTTCCAACCTATTATAACTTATTCTCAAGCAATTTTTTTTTATCACCTCTTCTAGCCTTTCTTTTAAGGCCTAAATTCTTAATTTCCAATAGGGGCAGCATTAGCAATCTCTTCCAATGCCTTTACCAATGCTATTTTTGTATACCTACTCCCTATCCTACATACATCAGGCCCATTCCATCGAGACATGGCCTGAACAATAGGTGGAATGGCCTATTTCAACATATTACACCCAAACCCTTGTATGAGCAAGTTTAGACCTGTTTCATAAATCTACTTCTAAGTTGCTTAGAACTTAATATAATTCCACAAGAATGGATTCTAATCAAAGCTAAAACCATTCTATAATAGATTTAGATCATCTTAGAGAAAACTATTGTTGTACTGACCCATACATAGGCTGGAAATGAAGAAAATGCACAAAAATTAACAAAGAAACAGAGATATTTGATTGATATTCTCCTTCAAACTCTTCAACAACCACTAAATTTGAGTTTCCAATGATCATATCCTTTTTGTGTGGAAAACTCAGACTTCTCAACCATCGTGTGTATGTTTCTCTTTTCGATTGTTTTCCATGCCATCATAAGGGATCAAGTCGGTTGAACTTAGCTTGGAGAAATTTCGTGTGTTTTGGGTGTGAAAGAGGACCATGCATAGCATGAACATACCTATTGAGACACGTTGGATAAATTTATTTGGTCATACGAATTGCAAAAAAAATGTTGCACCACTTTGCAACTTTACATTGCTTGCATTTGACACTTTTTCCATCAAGTGAAAACTGGACACCACAGGAAAATAACTTTGAGATAACAAGAATTGAGAGAGGTTATTGTAGAGGGGCCCAACGTGATCCTATAGGATCATACAAAGAGTTTGTAAGCATCACATTTTTCGAGTAATATCCCTTCAATGCTTGCCTTTTGCACTTTGGACCCTTTAGGGATTGATCTGGTTGAATGTAGCTTAGAGTGATTCCACGTGTTTGGGTGCGAAAGAGGATCATGTATAATGTAAATGTACCCATTCGGACACATTGGAACAATCTGTTTGGTCACACGAGTTTCATAATGAAAGTTGCACCACTTTGCAACTTTCAACTACTTGCATTTGACAACTTTTTCTCCAAGTGAAAATTTTCCACCACGAGAAAATGCCTCTAAGATAGAAAAAAATGAGAGAGGTTATTATAGATGGGCCCAACATGATCCCATAGGATTAGATGAGAAGTTTCTAAGTCTCACGATATCCGAGTAACAACAAGCTGAAGTTTACAACCATTTTGCACTTTGGACCCTTAAGGGATCGATCTGATTGAACGTAGCTCAGAGTGATTCTACGTGTTTGGGTGTGAAAGAGGACCATCCCTAGAATAAACATACCTATTTAGATGCATTGGAATAGTCTTTTTGGTCACACAAGTTGTAGAATGAAAGTTGCACCACTTTGCAACTTTCAACTACTTGCATTTGATAACTTTTTCTCCAAGTGAAAACTCATCACCACGGGAAAATCCCTCCAAGATAGAAAAAACTAAGAGAGGTTATTGTAGAGGGGCCCAACACAATCTCATAAGATTAGATGAGAATTTTCTAAGCATCAAGGTATCTGAGTAATAGCATGCTGAAGTTTACAACTATTTTTCACTTTGGACCCTTAAGGGATCGATTCGGTTGAACGTAGGTCGGAGTGATTCCACGTGTTTGGGTGTGAAATAAAACTATAACTAGCATAAACATACCTATTTGGACATGTTGGAATAATCTGTATGATCACACGAGCTACATAACGAAAGTTGCACCACTTTGCAACTTTCAACTACTTGCATTTGACAACTTTTTCCTCAAGTGAAAACTCACCACCACGGGAAAATACCTCTGAGATAGGAAAAATCGAGAGAGGTTATTGTAGAGGGGCCCAAAAAAATCCCATAAGATCAACTAAGAAGTTTCTAAGCATCATGGTATCCGAGTAACAACATGTTGAAGTTTATAGCCATTTTGCACTTTAGATCCTTAAGAGATCGATTTGGTTGAATGTAGCTTGAAGCAATTTCGCGTGTTTGGATGTGAAAGAGGACCATGCATAATGTAAAAATACCTATTTAGAAACATTGGAATAGTCCATTTTGTCACACGAGCTACAGAATGAAAGTTGCACCACTTTGCAACTTTCAACTACTTGCATTTGACATCTTTTTCCCCAAGTGAAAACTCGCCACCACGGGAAAATTCTTCGAAATAGAAAAAGCTGAGAGAGGTTATTGTAGAGGGGCCCAACATGATCCAAATGATTAGATGAGAAGTTTCTAAGCATCATGGTGTCTGAGTAACAACATGCTAAATTTTATAGCCATTTTACACTTTGGACCCTTAAGGGATCGATTTGGTTGAACGTAGCTCAGAGCAATTATGCGTGTTTGGATGCAAAATAGGACCATTCCTAGCGTAAAAATATCTATTCAGATGCGTTGGAACAGTCTGTTTGGTCACACGAGCTGTAGAATGAAAGTTGCACCACTTTGCAACTTTCAACTAGCATTTGACAACTTTTTCCCCAAGTGAAAACTCATCACCATGGTAAAATGTCTCTGAGATAGAAAAAAATGAGAGAGGTTATTGTAGAGGTGCCCAAAAAAATATCATAGGATCAAACAATAAGTTTCTAAGCATCACGGTATCTAAGTAACAACATGCTGAAGTTTATAGCCATTTTGCACTTTGAACCCTTGAGGGATCGATCCGGTTGAACGTAGCTCATAGAAAATCCATGTGTTTGGGTGCAAAAGAGGACCATGCCTAATGTAAACATACCTATTTGGATGTGTTGGAATAATATTTTGGTCACATGAGCTGAAAAATGAAAGTTGCACCACTTTGCAATTTTCAACTACTTGCATTTGACAACTTTTTCCCCAAGTGAAATTTTGCCACCATAGGAAAATGCCTCCGAGATAGAGAAAACCAAGAGAGGTTATTGCAGAGGGGCACAACATGATCTCATAGGATTAGACAGGAAGTTTCTAAGCATCAAGGTATCTAAGTAACAACATGCTTAAGTTTGCAGCCATTTTGCACTTTGGACCCTTAGGGAATCAATCTGGTTGAACATAGCTCAGAGCAATTCCGCATGTTTGGGTGCAAAAGAGGACCATTCCTAGCATAAAAAATACCTATTCAAATGCATTGGAATAGTCTGTTTGGTCACACGAGCTGCAGAAAGAAAAGTTACACCACTTTGCAACTTTGCACTACTTGCATTTGACACTTTTTCCATCAAGTGAAAATTGGACACCACGGGAAAACCACTCCGACATAACAAAAATCAAGAGAGGTTATTGAAAAGGGGCCCAACATGATCTCATAGGTTCAAATGGATATTTTTTAAGCACCACAGTTTCTGAGAAATACCCCATCAAAGATTGTTGCCCTTTTGCACTTTGGACCCTTAAGGGATTGAGCCGATTGAACATAGCTCTGAGCAATTGTGGTCTCTTTTCGATGGAATTAGGTGGGAAGAAGACTTAACTCCATTTTAGTTTTGTTTTGTTTGGCTTTCAAGTGATTTTGTGCATTTTAGAAGTCAATTATTGAGGGTTGGTCTGTATACCCTGTTTTAAGAGAATCTTTTAGGTACTCTATTTTACTGAGGTGTCTTAAGAGGGTTGGTTTGTATGTCAATAAACCCTTGCCTAAATTCTAAATGAAGAGGGTTTTTGGGTTTCTTATGTTAGAGGGCTTATCATGCCCTAAAAGTGGAGGAATTGGTGGTTTGGTAGACTAGTTAATAATGCCCATTGGTGGTTTGCGTGTGATAGGAAGAATTAAGGGGGGCTGCTTGTTTTTTGAAAGTTGATCCAAAAGAGTCTTATGATGGTTTGATGTATGTTGAATAAGGTTTAAAAGGGTGCCTAAAATGGTGGTTTTTTGCAGAGGTTGTTAAGGAATTCTGAGAGTTAAGGTGGGAAGAATAGGTCTACAGACCTACAAGAGTGACTAGGTGCAAAGTTGAAAATAAGCCAAGATTGAGTTTTGAGGGAAGGAAGGAGGTTGGAATCCTTTTTTATTGTGGAAGTGAGTTTATTGCATCCCTGTATTGCTATCAGAATCACTTCCTATTAGAATCACTTCAAGTTTACATTTTTTGCACTATTTTCACATTGACAACTTTTCAATTTTTTCAATTTTACATCATTTTGACAAATATGCAACATGAACTCCAAAATGACCCCAAAACCAACTAACATGACTTATTACATTATAAATTTGTCTAATATGACCTTATTCAATTAAAAAAGCTCAAACACAAAACTAACTTAAGACTTCCATGAACCAAATTTGCTCAATAACCTTAGCGCCCTTGCACCAAATTTCATTGTTTCAGTAAATCTCATTACAAGTAAATCTCATTAAAATTCCTTAAGTAGTATGTTCTCATAGATATTTTACAATTTCACTCATACATTCGAGATTCTCTTATAATTTCTACATCATAGGTGCTCATTATGAGGTTAACCTCAAATGAGTAACTTGAGATTCCCTCACAAAGCTTCACACGCTCTTTTATAATGGCTTCAAATCAGAATTGAGATTTCTCAAGATCATCAAAAGAAAGATGTTTCATTTCTTTTTTGGATGAGATTCTCTTTGATGACTCATAAATCAGCATTTTTTGCAAGGAGAGACCAATCAATTTTTAGTAGTTTACTTATAGATACACAAAGTAAAAGAAGAAAAAGAAAGAGTATCCAAAATGGAAATGAAATGAAAATAAATGGAAGGAACTTATAGATAGGCATGGAAATCTCTCAACTTAGTCACTCCTGGTCATACATCTTCACTGGGAGTTCCAAGGTACCTATTGCACAAAACACCTCTCTTGAATAGAATATCTTGAAATTTGAGATGCTCTTATAATGTCTACATCATAAGTGCTCATGATAAGATTAACTTCAAATGAATAACCTGAAATTCCTTCACCATGACTAGCACACACTTTTGTAATGGCTTAAAATCATAACTGATATTTGTCAAGATCATCAAAATAAGGATGTTGCATTTCTTTTTTGGCTGAGATTCTCTTGGATGGCTCATAAATCTACATTTTTTGCAAGTGGACACTTGTTTAATAGGTTACTTAAAAATAGGAAAAGTAAAAGAAGATGATAGCATTGGTATCAAAAAAATTAATTTGCATAGAAGTATAAAATTAATAAGAAATAATGTGCATATACTTACAAATTAATCCAATGAACCATCTGGGTCTGCTCTACTCTTTATTATGTCAAGTATTGCCTCATGGTCAGACTCATAGACCTTCCATAAGGTCTTGTTCAAAATTCTATCCCCATATTTGGTCAAACGAACATTGGATTCCATGACAAGGTTCAAGTAATGAAGAATCTTATGATGCATGTGAAAATCCTGAAACAACCAATGTTTAACACCCTTATGTGGGTACCTTCTAAGCCATGTTCTAGCAACCACAAATGAGCCTATAGGGTATTCGATGTTTTCTCCATCTATAATTGGGGCCTCCAATTTCTTTTTCGCCTCAACATAATGACACAAGTAATAGTTTTCCCCCTCTTCGTTCTCTTCATCTGCAATAACTGCATAAACATTCCCTGCATTGATATGTGTAGCAAATCTCTTGAAATTAGTCAACATTATGAATACACTACAAAGTAAGATAACAATATAGAATTTCAACAACTAAGAAAGTAGATATATCACCTGGTTGAACTAGATCTAATACATGGTCAAAGTCAACCAATGATTCCATTTGTGTTAGTTCCAATGTTGTCAGAGGGTGATACATGTTCAGTGGGCTAAGATAACTTTTCAACCATTTGTCAGCCCACTCCCCTAACTCATAATAATTCCAGTCTTGCATTGTACATGAAGAACAAAAGCATGCCATCTTTCGTGTATCAATACTCCATGAACCTGAATTTGAGCTAAGGAAAGAATGTACCTCACTCGATCCTATTAGTGTACAGAAATCCTCATATGGTGCAATGTTAGTATCATCCATCAACCAAAAAAATCTATGAACTGAAGATGTAACTTCATTACCTAGACCCATCGAAGCATTACAACACTCGACGATTGATCTTGCATCTATCAACTTTGCACTATCTTTAAACTTTAACTATTCTCATGATAATTCTCTTTTTACACATGCTCATGCACCATCATGCTCCCCCTTTCCATGCCTAGCCCCATAAAAGTTCCACATATTTTGAACACCTATAATGACATGCATCCTACACAACCAATAGAACATGCATGAGTTCTTCAACTGTGTTGCACAGTTATCCGGCCATATTATATGTCGATCGTATGCTATGCCCCTATAAGCCAAACCACTATAGAACATCTAGAAGAAACTTTGCATAAACTCTAGAGAATATGTGTGATCATCACTAATGTAAAAGTGATACTCCCTCAATACCTTCCTTGGTCCTTTGTACTATCAGATTCATGAATGAATTTTATGTGCACAAATATCAAAACCTATGTGGACTTGTAATATTGTGACTGCACCTCACGATGTGGCTGTAGAGTGTAGTTCTCTACAAATTCAACCACTGATACTATGTTTCCAACTGGAAAGATGTCCTTGCATAGCTTGAATTTCATTTCCAACCATTGGGTGGTATGCATTGCATACTTAGATAGTATATTGTCACGAAACATGGACATAAATTGATACACTAGAATTTTCTCAATAACCAAATCACACCTCTTTGCTTGAGACCCATCTTTTGTAGCATATTCCACTGTTTTATACTTCCCGAACTATACTAGTTTTTATCCCACCTCATCTGTGCTTTCCATATGTTGACATACTAGCATATGCTAGAAGACACCACAACGCTTGCATGAACCATCCAAGCATGTTGTCCTCTAGAATATCTGGCCATCCTCTATTTCACATAATTGTTTTGATAAGAACTCTCTTGAATATTTTCCTGGGGCTTCTATACCAAAATCCTGCAAAACATCATTAGTATGCAAATCTAAACATATAGAATGACAAACATCATAATGGTTAGAGAATTAAATATGTAGTCTACAACAACAAGTAGTGCATGTGTGATTTATCTTGACATAAAAAGGTTTAAGAATTTCAAAAAATATTTGACAAATACTAATTTGAGGATAATCATTTTGAAATTTATGAAAAAATTGGGTTTGAGTCATATCCAAAAAATGCTTTGGATGTGCCTCACGGTTCTAACTACCAATTCTCCTTCTTACCGCATCCCTTTGATTTAGAGATGGCCTTGTGTTATTCTTCCAATACTCTACAATTAGTGTTCTCAAGGCTTCAACAACTTCTTTATCTTTTTGTGGAAGTCTCCCTAAGAATTCCATAATTCATTTGAATTGGTTCCCTCAATCCTTTGTCTCCTTTGAATGACTCTTGATAAAGTTTTTCTAATTCTCATTTGTTCACTCATATTTTTAATGAGACAAGCTCTCTTTGTTTGACAACTTACCAAAGTCAATGTAATGATATGTCGGTGACATTACGATCCTTTGAGTGTGAGGTCCTACCCACACTCGCATAAGCATCCATTAGATTCTTCACAATAGTGTTTTCACTTGATGCATTTGATGTTCTCAACCCAAGAATCTTCATGATGTTTCTATACTTTATACCCCACATCATTTCAACAAATTTTTGACATCTTGCGGTCTCATTTAGCCTTTCAAACAAGAATTTCCAAATCTTATCAGCATATCTTCTACAAGTGCGTGTTGAAATCTTACCTTCCATGTGTTGCAAAATATCCTCATAAATATTAATCAAATACTTTGGCTTTCTACACAATATTCTAGGTGGTGTTCTCCTAGGTACATACATCTCAACATTAGGAATTTCATCAATATTTAATTGAAGTGGGCTAGATTGCGTACCTTCAATCGAGGGTGGAGTAGAAGACATACCTTGAGGTTCATGTGGGGATGATGGCATACCTTCTTCATCAAATATGAGTGATGATGTACTCTCCACTTGAGATGCATTGGATGGTGTCCAACAATATTGACTTGTGGTATGGTGTCCCTCCATATTTACTTGTGGTAGATGGTGTCCCTCCATATTCACTTGCAGTAGATGGTGTCCCTCCATGTTCGTTTGTGCTTAATGGTGTCCCTTCATATTCACTTGTCATAAGGGGTGTGTCTCCAGCTATGGTATCCAAATCTATCTTACCATGATGCTTTCGCATTCGTTCCTTTTGTGCTACCAATTCCTTTTCTCTTTTTGATGGTTGAGGTTCCTCTTCAATTGGCCTATTTTCGTCAATCGTTTCCAATTTCTTATTTTCATGATATGCTGCCACCCAATCTATCTCCTTTTGTTGGAAGGTTTTATACTCTTTGTCTATTAGTTTCTTCCTTGTTTGTTTCCTCGACATGGCAGATAATTTTACCTTTAGCATGGTAATGAGACAAATTTTAGTTCCTCAAAAATGTATCCATTCAAATAAATCAAAATATATGTCATTCAAGGTTTCATAAAGAATACTTACAACAATCTTGTATAAGAGTATTTCTAGCATAGACAAAGGTCACATGATTTTTTTCAAGTGGTAATGTGGCATGCCATGATTGAAAGATAGGCTCAAAATGGAAGCATGGACAAGCCATGTGGTATACACATCCATAATAAAGGATTGAGAAATGATGTTTTATTTTACTTCCTTAAAACTTATCTCATATATATGTGTATACAAAATGTGGAAGCATACATGGTGCAGGAGCACCATTGAATGTAAATTGGCCCATTCCACTCACTGTGATTACTATAATTGGTGGAATGGTCCTACATCATAAATAAATAGGTGAGGGAATGTTGTTTGTGTGTAGGGGAGGTCTAAAAGGGTGTTGGGCACGAAGCCCTAGAGTGCAATTTTGAGTTTTCCATGAGATTTTGAGTGGTTTTGATATGCTAAAGTGTGTTTTGTGTTGGGTAAGTGTGGTTTCTTGTTGAATTAAGTTTGTGTAGGAAATTTTAGACCTATTTGAAGTATTCATAAAATTGTGTGAGGGTTGGATGAGTGTTTTTCAATAAACCCCTAGTTTCTTGGGTAAAAATGAGGGTTTTGTGATTTGACACTTTGGTGAGTGATTTTCTAAAAAAAATAGTGGAATCCTTGGTTTGATAACATGTATATTGCTGCCCAATGTAGTTTAATATTTTGGAAAAGGATTTAAGACAAGGTCCTTTGTAAAAGGCCTAATTTGAGGTCTAGTTGGTGTAGAAATCTAGTTCTGATGAAGTTGTAACAAATAAGCATATTGTGGCTTGTTGATATGTTATTGTGTGCCCTGTTGGGACTTTGAGAAGGGTTGGGTCTTGGTCTGAGAAGACCTTATCTAAAAGATATACTTGGTTGAGTGAGTTAGCTATGCTGCAAGGATGATTGTTGAATTGGTGAAAGTAAAGAATTTTATGAATTGTTAATTTTGAAGTGTTTTTGTTGGTTGATTTTGTGTTATAGGACCTCCCCTAATTACATCAATACATAAGGTAAGTCAATTGGTAAATAAAAAAATTCCTCAAAGAGATGTCCTTTTGGTGTACTAGGGGGGTTTGAGAGTCTAAGAAGGTTCATTATGACTACTCCATGATCTAGGCTCTGTAGTTCGGTGGAGTAGGTTAGTTTTAGGTTGTGTACCTTGTGTGCATGTTTTTTTGTGTAGGGGAAAACAAGAATCCATTGTTTGGTTGTTGTCCTCTCAAGAAATACAAAAGTTTTCCAATGAAAATGGATGGTTACAAGTTGGTGATTGAGGAAAGAGCATTCAATGAGACTGCAAGTTTGTTCCTAAAGCATGGATAAACATTTCTAAATGTGTTTCAAGTAGTGGCAGAGCATGTGAAGGTTTGGAGTATGCTTTTCTAATAAACCCTCATTTGGAAAGCTTTTTTGGGAGCATAAAGTAAGGGTTTTGTTGAACAAAATTTATTTGAGCCTTTCCATTCCTAAAATTGGCTAAATCTAGTGTTTTCTGACTTGGCTAAAGACTGTTTGGGCTTATTAGGTGTTTTGGTGGTGATTTTAGGATTTGGCCTAATTTGAGGCTTATTCCAGCATTCAATCAATTTTTATTTTTATTTTCAAAACAAGTTTAACTAAAATTAAGGTATGTGAATGCATGTCAAAATGGGATTCGGATTGTTCCTCTAGGTTTTAAAGATACAAAATGACTAAAGATGGATCACCTGATTTAAGGGTTTGGTGACCTTCTTGTAATATGGTGGATAGTTTGCTACAAGGAGTGAATCTGATAAAATAGTGAAAAGGTTGACTGTTTATGTTTGGAAACTATTTAAAATATGTTGGAAAATATGTCTCAATTCTTGGTAGAAGTTAGAAAGGCTAACTTGTGGAATTTGTTGTTTTGAGCAAAGTTGACTCCTTGTGCAAAATTATGTTATAACTGAAAGAATTAAAAAGCTTGGTGGATCAGTGGTTTGTGAATGTGTATTTGATTTATTTCAATCAATAACATGATGATTATAGTGTCTTGGATGTTTGGATAAAGGTTGGTAGCAAGAATCCATGATTTGTTGTTATTTTTCCATGTAAGCTACATTGAAGAGTGAATTAGTGAATCATGAAGGAATTGAATGGTTCTGAGTTTCTAATCAGTTTTATGCTATGTTACAATAAATTTTATGATGGTTAATCTATTTTTTAGTTTGAAAAAGAGTTGGAGCCAAGTTATAATGTTTTGTGGAAATATGAAATCAAGTGAATTGAAGGATTTTGGTGAAAAGATGACTGAGTTTGTTGGTTGATCTTCTCCAATTTAAGTTAGGTTCAGAAGTACCCTTGATGATTTTTGGATCCTAGTAGATGCTCTACATTAGGTTTAAAAATTTAATTAGAAAGTGTATATAATTGTGTAATTTAAAATGTGCATTGACAACCTAAGGTTATAATGACAAACAAACAATGGTCAACATGGAATATGCAAAATAAAAAAAATGAAAGCAAGCCATAATGGACTTAAAGAAAATGTGTAAAGGCTTCACATACCTAAAAATATAGAGCTTCAAATGGAGGAGTTCAACCCAATTATGTAGCCTTTTATTCTTCTTTCTTCAAACTCCTCAACAATTTGACTTTTTCAAAAGCTTGTTCCCCTCCAAACTTCAATTATATATCACTTTTGAATGGAATTCAAACTTGAATTGATATTACATGCTTTTCAATGTGAAAAATATTCTATTTCATGAAAATGTGGTGGGAATATCAAGAAAAAGGTGGTGGAATGTGAAAAAGATGCATGCACACTTCACAACATCATCACAAAGCATATTTTTATCGCCGCATGTGCAGAACCAGGAGAATATGTAGAATGTGGGCCTTGATATCATGGGTATATTGATTTTTTTTACCATTTTTAGTGCAAGAAAAAACACGCCCACATTATAACATGAGTGCATTATTTCTTTCTAAAACGACCATATCCCTACTTCAAAATGTGCCCGTGTTATGTGAAGGATGATTTTTTTAATAGATTTATTTTCTCTCTCTTTACTTATACCCTCTACCCTAATTATATATCACTCCTTGTACCCTTATAGTAGAGGAGATAGAGTTGAGTGTGTGTGTGTGTGAGAGAGAGAGAGAGAGGTAGAGGGAGGGAGAGGAGAGATATATAGTAGAGAGGAAGGGGGGTTGAGGATTTTAGGGTTTTAGGGTTTTAGGGTAGAGGGTTAAGGGTTTATGATTTAAGGGTAGAGGGTGTAGGGTTGAGAGAGAGAGAGTGGGAGAGAGTGGGGGAGAGGGAGAGAGAGATTAGGAGAGATGGAGATAGAGAGCGAGGGAGAGAGGGGGAGAGTGGTAGAAAGAGAGAGTGGAAGAGTGGGAGAGTGGGAAGGAGAGGGAGAGTGGGAGAGAGTGAGAGAGGGGAAGAAAGAGGGAGAGAGAGGGAAATAGGTAGGGAGAGGGAGAGTGGGAGTGATTGAAAAATGAGAGAGAGACCTAAGAGAGGGAGAGAGGGTAGGAGGGAGTGGGAGAGAGATAGATGGTAGAGGGTTAAGGGTAGATGGTTTACAGTTTAAGGGTAGAGGGTGTAGGGTTGAGAGAGAGAGTGGGATAGAGAGAGAGAGAGTGGGAGAGATGGAGATAGAGAGGGAGCGAGAGATGGGGAGAGTGGGAAAGAGGGAGAGAGGGAGAGTGGGAGGGAGAGGGAGAGGGAGAGTGGGAGATAGTGAGAGAGGGGGAGAAAGAGGGAGAAAGGGGGAGAAAGAGGGAGAAAGGGGGAGAAAGAGGAAGAGAGGGGGAGAAAGAGGGAGAAAGGGGGAGAAAGAGGAAGAGAGGGGGAGAAAGAGAGAGAGGGGGTAGGGGGGTAGGAGGGAGAGATTTTAGAGAGAGAGAGAGAGAGGGAGTGGGAGAGAGATAGAGGGTAGAGGGTTAAGCATTAAGGGTTTAAGGGTTAAGGGTTTAAAGGGTTAAGGGTTACAGATAAAGGGAAGAGAGATAGGAGTGAGAGAGAGAGAGAGAGAGACTTGAGAGAGGGGGATAGTAGGGAGAGTTTCATCCCTTTAACCCTCTACCCTATAAACACTTAAACACTCAACCATAAACCCTAAACCATCAAACCTTAAACCCTCAACCCCTATACCATCTTAATCCCTCAACCCTCAACCCTAAATCCTAATCCCTCAACCCCTATACCCTCTTAATCCCTCAACCCTAAACCCTCAACCCTTAAACCCTAATCCCTCAACCCCTATACCTTCTTAATCCCTCAACCCTCAACCCTTAAACACTAATCCCTCAACCCCCTTACCCTCTTAATCCCTCAACCCTCAACCTTCAACCCTTAAACCTTAATCCCTCAAACCCTATACACTATTAATCCCTCAACCCTCAACCCTCAACCCTTAAACACTAATCCCTCAACCACTATACCCTCTTAATCCCTCAACCCTCAATCATCAACCCTAAAACCCTAATCCCTCAACCTCTATACCCTCTTAATCCCTCAACCCTCAACCCTCAAACCTTAAACCCTAATCAGTCAAACCCTATACCCTCTTAATCCCTCAACCCTCAACCCTTAAACCCTAATCCATCAACCACTACACCCTCTTAATCCCTCAACCCTCAATCCTTAAACCCTCATCCCTCAACCCCTATACCCTCTTAATCCCTCAACCCCTATACTCTCTTAATCCATCAACCCCTATACTCTCTTAATCCCTCAATCCTTAAACCCTAATCCCTCAACCCCTATACCCTCTTAATCCCTCAACCCTTAAAAACTAATCCCTCAACCCCTATACCCTCTTAATCCCTCAACCCATAAACCCTAATTCCTCAGCCCCTATACCCTTTTAATCCCTCAACACTCAATCCTTAAATGTTAATCCCTCAACCCTCAACCCTTAAACCCTAATATCTCAACCCCTATAACCTCTTAACCCCAAATCTCTCAACCCTCAGCCCTCAACCCTTAAACCCTAAACTATCAACCCATATACCCTCTTAATCCCTCAAC
>CM021100.1:70579630-70624285 GCA_007115665.2 Sequoiadendron giganteum
TAATCCCTCAACCCTCAACCCTCAACCCTTAAACCCTATCTCTCAACCCTCAATCCTCAACCCTTAAACCCTCAATGATCAACCCCTATACCCTCTTAGTCCCTCAACCCTCAACCGTCAACCCTCAACCCTCAACCCTCAACCCTTATGCCCTCTTAATCCCTCAACCCTCAACCCCTATACCCTTTTAATCCCTCAACTCTTAACCCTTAAACCCTAATCCCTCAACCCCTATACATTCTTAATCCCTCAACCCTCAACCCTCAACCCTTAAACCCTAATCCCTCAACCCCTATACGCTCTTAATCCCTCAACCCTTAATCCTCAACCCTTAAACCCTAATCCCTCAACCATCAACCCTTAAACCTTAATCCCTCAACCCTCAACCCTTAAACCCTAATCCCTCTGATGGAGCTTATAGATTTTGGGGAATTTTGTTTTTCCTCCATGGATTCAACATCCAACTTAAAACCCTTATCCTCATGAATGAGTAAGGTTTTAGTTACAAGTGTCTAAAAATGTTATATTTTGAAGTTGTCCTACCCTATTGGTCAATGACTTCTTAAGTCATTCATTGAGCCATCTGGTACGTCAATTTATTGGCCCCGTTTACCCAGAGTAGTGGTCATTACGTTTCTCATCAATTCGAGCTCTTTTCTTAAGAGATTTTAATTTTAACCTGGTGACTTAAGCCTGAGTTATTCATTCTCCATTGGTCATATCATTACCTACCAGATCGTGTCATATCCATTTAATGCTAACATTGTGTGAGGTGCAAGTTTTGAGATTCGGGGATTCAAGATCAGTTTTGAATTGTACCCCACCAGCTCGTGGGCGCTAAGTGATGGTGTGATAAATGTAGCCAGGTCAGTGAAAGGTGGATGCGTGTCCATGTATTGTGTGGGGCCTACTTCCCACTATGACCCTTAGGGCTTGATACTTTTAATATGTGGTTGTGATTAATTTTTGGGAATGATCTTCACCATTCCCCACATGCTCACTAAGCAGAAGTGTAAGAAGGTTAAGACCAATGAGATCAGTGAGATCTCGACATCTCTCCTCACCTATCTGGCCTATGGGGTCCAACACCGTGAAGGTGTTATCTGACATGGAAGAATATTGTTTGTCATGGATGTCTCAACGAAGCACCACTGGAAATCAAAGGTGGTCAAATGAGGGTTGGCTATTTGATCATCCACTAGGGAAAATGATCAATGGCCAACATTTAAAAATTGGTGAACGACATGTGATGGTTGTTTTACCCTGTGTAAGCTAGCTCAAATTAATGGCTAACGTCCTGCATAATGATTAAGTTATTCTTAACTCATCTGGAGATGCAAGCGTTGGTAATCGTGGCGAGTGGTTTGCAGGTTTTCATGCACTTGAGAATTAAATGGTGGTGTTATGCTTGCCATGAATTTATATGTTTGCGCATGTCCTGATTAAATACCAGTGATCGGTATTATCACTTTGATCAATAAATAGAAGTGATATATTTCTATTTTCACTATAGAAACTAAATTGTGAGCTTTCCAAGTTATTCTTTATAATTAGATGATTGAATACATTGCATTCTCTGGTTATAAAATGAGCAAGCCATCTGAACTAGTGAAGAGGACCACCTAGATTGTGCCCACCTGATGTAGCTAGAGGTTGCAGTTTTAGGATGCAGACACACAAGAGGCCAACGACAAAGGAAAGCAACCAGTGCAGTCTGCTGCTAAAATTAAGAAGAAAGTGAGATATGGGGCTGGATCATATGAATGTCAACACTCCCCCATAGATCTTACATGCAGTACTTCAGAAAGTGAATCTAAAACCAACTCCAACTACGCTTGGTATCTTGAACTTTTGTGTCAAGGTTTGCTCCCTGGTCAGGAGGCCATATCTGTTTTTCCATTGGTAGTTAGGACCCCGAGCGGGCGAGCTGGTACTATACTGCATAAAGAAAAGGAGGAAGAAGATGAGGTTTCTTCTCCTCCTTTAGCGATGACTTAGATTGGATGGGTGTATCATGGCTTGGACATTGGAAAGGGCAATGTGACTAGTAAATGAAATGTTGATGTTGTTGTGGTATTCTATGTTTATGTATTGATAATGTGTGCTGGGGTGGTGGTCTCATTGTGGATGTGTGTGGATTTTTTTGTTACTAAACATTGATGGTTTCCCCATGTGGCATTATGGATGTTGGGTTTGTTGCAGAATAGTTGGTGACAAGTGGGTTTTGGCGGCTTATGTAGTCCCTTTTTTTATAACGGTTATAGTTTTGATTTTCCCATCTGGCATCATTTTCTTGCAATGCAAAGTAAATATGGTTGAAATGATGCATGAAATGAATTTTTTAGTGAAATTAAAATTGACTCTAAAGCTTGTTTTGCTCCCTTGATTTAATAAAGGGAAATTCGAGGGTTAAGGAGAAAAAAATAAATCCTAGTCAAATTAGGTCAGCTGTACAAAGAATGCTACAATAGGAATATAATAGTGGGTCTGTTTTGAGTTTTTTTGGAAGAAACACATACATGGTATCTTAAATTGTTATAGAAAGTTGGACCTATGAATATAAATGAAAGATAATTCTAATGCATATTCTCTCCTTGTGTGAATTTGAGTAGACCTTGAATGAAATTGTTAATAATAGTTTCATTTTCTTTTGAACATCATTTCAAATGTATGTCTCTATTTTTTGCTTTGGTCTAAATAATCAATTAAATGATCAAATGGAGTCATAGGTTTATGATTATTTGCAGTGGATTTGATAAGCATTTGTGTATCAAGAATTGTGAGCTACTTAATACACACTTGTTATGTTAGTCCATTTTATTTGAATTTATGGTCATCTCTGTATTACTGAATATTGTATGTGTGACTCCATTTCCCAATTTAGAAAGACACTAGTCTATTTCTTTGAAGATTCACCGAATGGGTTAATCATATTGTCGAAGAGTGACCAGCCTAGGTTATAATTTGAATTTATTCCATATTTATTTAATCTTACTTAAATCTAGTTTTAAATGTCATATGGCAAAGCATTTTCCTTGAAGGGTAGTAAGTTAACTAGGAATGAGCCAATTCCTTAGTGAATTTTGCATAATTACCTTTCAGTTAAGATGATCTGTGAATGTGATATGCTCTATAGACTATTTTACTAATAAATACTAATAGGAACACCCTCCTAGGTCCCACAGAGCCTAAATTGTAGAAGATCTCTTTCTATGAATGGATCTTGTCAATTGGCCAGTCACTTTTAGGAATTTTGAATATAGGAACTGGCTACTCCTTAGAAGTTCCCCTTAGTGCAATGGAAAAAAAACCAACACCCTCAACCCCTATACCCTCTTAATCCCTCAACACTCAACCCTCATCCCTTAAACTCTAATCCCTCTACTGGTATATAGCTTCTAGTGTTGTCATTGATGGCAACCTAAGTCATTCATCTGATCCATAGTCTAGTTTTGGTTGACACCAGTAGAACATAATGAAGAACAAGGAATCTAATTAAAGACAAATATGTCGATCCAATTACCTCATTGAACTATTATTTTGGGTTTTGGATCTCAAAGAAAGGTTTTTTGATGTTTGTATTACCTTACTCAAGGAGTATCTCCATGCGCATTCACTGGTGTATGATCTAGGAGATTTAGTGGACTAATATTTTGGTTACCTGTGCTAGAAGGCCAACTTGGAAAATATAGTAATAGTGGATATCTAAGGAGTAATTGATTAAACTTTTTTGTTTGAAACATGTTTATTTGGGTGCCTAGTATTTTATGGATGACTATGGATGATATGCATAAAGATTTAATTGAGGATCTAGCTGACAGTTGAAAAGAACTTAATGTTTTATGAAGTAGACATATGAATGATAAAATCCTTGATAGCGGATACATATATGAGATCATTTTTATCGTTTTGATATAGCAAGTGTGTGGAATGTGAAGGATATTAGTGTTTGATATGAAATTTAGAAGAGTAATAGTGCAAATTTGTCTATGTGTGATGCGAAGAGCAAAAAAGAGTAGAGCAGAGCATAGCAAAATAGAGCAAAGCAGAGTGAAGTGTAGAATCAGATAGAGGATCCAGAATCTAATCTATGAGCCTAACTAAAATTGTAACCTAGCATTAGTAGATGATAATACTTCAATTCAACCTTTAAATGGTTTTAATCTAAACTTTTGTAAGGTAGTGAGCCTTCCCTTTTGAGTAGTTAGCTCTAGGCAGTGTGCCTGAATGCAAGTGCATTCTCTTTTATAAAACTTATATTTGAGTACTCAAATTATGGATTAACCTCCACCGTGGTTTTCCCCTAATAGGGTTTCCATGCAAAAATCCTTGTGTTATGGTGTTGCGGATGACTAATTTATGTGTTTGCATCTTTCCTTTGGTTGAATGCAGAAATGTTTTTAATTTCAGATCAATAAAGTTAAGATTTGTAGAAGACTGATTCACCACCCCTTCCCTGTGTTCCCTTGAGTCCAACAATTCGTATCAGAGCCTAGTTCCTCAGAATAATTTTAGTAGCTTGAGGTGGATCTTGGTATGTAATGGAATCTAGTAGTCTCCAGCAATAACTTTTGGTGGCACTTGATGACATTGATCAATCTAAAGAAGAAGTCCAGGAATTGAAATAAAATCTTAGGGATGCTGAAAAATTCATTCAGACATTGAAAGATCAGATTATCAAATCCAAGGAGAAAAGAAAGGATCTTTGTGATCAGATCAAGCAACAAGAAAGTGAAAAAATTGATGATGCTCAACTAAATCAAACCTTGAAGGAAATAACTAAAGAATGTGAAAAGCTTTCTAGAGATAATTCTACCCTAAAACATGAAATAGAATCTATGGTGATGAAGTTGACTAAAGAGATTGAAGAAAGGAATAAGAATGAGGAAAACCTTGCTCAGTCCTTAAAGGAGAAATTTGATGAATGCAGAAGAGTAAATGGATAATTCACTCAGATGGAAAGTGAACTGCTACAATTCAAAAACAATGGAGAAGAACTTGAAAAAAAAAAAAAATTCTCAGAAATGAACTTACTATTGCAAATGAATATGAGGAGAAGTTTAAGATTAGTTTAGTTAAGCTTGATGTGTTGACTCAAGGATAGAAGAGTGGAAATGACAAGAGAGGTCTTGGATATGAAAAAGGAGAAAGTTTCAAATTTGGACAAAAGAATTTAAGGCAAAGAAACCAGATGAACAAAGGTGGAAGGTATCTAGTAAGACAACCTAATGCTCAAAATGTTAATGAATATTTTTTTGCTTGTAACAAATTTGGTCATATGGCTACTCAGTGTAGAAGTAATATGAAATCAAGAGATTCATCATTTTCTAGTCAGTGTTTCAATTGCAAAAAGTTTGGTCATAAATAAAATGAATGTAGAAATTTGTCAAACTACTTTGTCAATAGAAGGAATGGTCACAATAGATGCCTAGAAGAAATTCCTTCCAGAGATGAAGGAGAATCACAAGATAATTTTCTAAGTAGTTGGTATTTTTTCAAAATTTTGAATCAGTTTTGAAGTTTTTGGGAGTTTTGAACACATGTTTTGTCATTTTTGGCATATGGTTTCTATGCTTTGTCATTGATGTCAAAGGGTGAGAGAGAGCAGTAATGCCTCATCAATCTTAGGGGGAGTTATGTTTTGAAATTTTTGAAGTGAAGGAGAGAGAGAGAAGTGAGGTTTGGCAACATACTTATATTGATTCTAACACTTAGTCATTTTTCACTAAGTGTTGCCATCAATGCCAAAGGGGGAGATTGTTGGCATATGGCTTCTAGTGTTGTCATTGATGGAAAACTAAGTCATTCATCTGGTCCATAGTCTAGTTTTGGTTCACACCAGCAGAATAGAATGACGAATAGGGCATCTGATTAAAGACAAAGATGTCAATCCAATTACCTCACCAGACTATTATTTTGGGTTTTGGATCTCAAAGAAAGGTTTGTTGATTTTTTAATTACCTTACTCAAGGATTCGCTCCATGCGCATTCACTGGCGTACGATCTAGGAGATTTGGTACACTAATCTTTTAGTTATCTATGCTAGAAGGATGACTTAGCGAATATAGTAATTGCAAATATCAGAGGAGTAATTGATTAAATGTTTTTGTATTAAAAGCATGTTTATTTGGGTCCCTAATATGTTATGGATGACTATGGATGGTACACATAAAGATTTAATTAAGGATCTAGCTGACAGTTGAAAAGAAATTAATGTTTAATGAAGCCGACATATGAATGATCAAATCCTTGATAGCGGATATATATATGAGATTGGTTTTATCATTTTAATATAGCGAGTGTGTGGAATGTGAAGGATATTAGTGTGATGCAAAATTTAGAGGAGTAATAGTGTGAATTTATCTATGTGTGATGTGAAGAGAAGAAAAGAGCAGAGCAGAGCGAAGTGCAGAATCAGACAGAGGATCCAAAATCTAATCTATGATCCTAACTGGAACTGTAACCTAGCATAAGTAGATGATACTACTTTAGTTCAACCTTCATATAGTTTTATTTTGAGCTTTTCTAAGGCAGTGAGCCTTCCCTTTTGAGCAGTGAGCTCTAGGTAGTGTGCCTAAATGCAAGTGCATTCTCTTTTATAAAACTTATATTTGAGTACTCAAATTATGGATTAACCTCCACCGTGGTTTTTCCCCTAGCAGGGTTTCCATGCAAAAATCCTTTTGTTATGGTATTGTGGATGACTACTTTATGTGTTTGCATCTTTCCTTTGGTTGAATGCAAAAAAGTTGTTAATTTCATATCAGTAAATTTAAGATTTGCATAACACCGATTCACCCCCCCTCTTAGTGTTCCCTTGAGTCCAACACCCTCAACCCCTCAACCCTCTTAATCCCTCAACCCTTCAACCCTAATCCCTCAAATCCTATATCCTCTTAATCCCTCAACCCTTAAACCCTATTCCCTTAACCCCTTTACCCTTTACCCTATACATTGGACCCTCAACCCTAATCCCCTAACCCTATACCCTCAATCCTCTACCCTCAACCTTAAACCCTCTACCCTCAAACCTCTACCATATAAACCCTTAAACACTCAACCCTAAACGCTAAACCCTCAACCCTTAAACCCTATACCCTTAAACCCTCTACCCTCAATCCTCTACCCTCTACCCTCTACCCCTAACCCTTAAACCCACTTAGTAAACTCTCTACCCTAATCCCTCAACCCTCTTGAACCTTAATCCCTCAAACCTTAAACCCTATTCCCTCAACCCCTATACCCTCTACCTTATACATTGGACCATCAACCCTAATCCCCTAACCCTATACCCTCAATCCTCTACCCTCAACCTTAAACCCTCTACCATCTACCCTAAAAACCATTAAACACTCAACCATAAAGCATCAAACCTTAAACCCTAAACCCTCTACCCTCAACCCTAATCACCCAACCCTTAAACTGGTGCAGGAGCACCTTAAAGGGCTTTTGGAAAATCTTGGCAATTTTGGCTTGTAGGTGGTTCTAGCCAACCACCAAGGTAATAAGGACTAATTGTAAAGTCCCAAGGTAGAATTTATGTTTTTTAGTGGTAAACTTAGGTTGGTTTAGAACCTGGAGGTTTGGAAAAGTCTGAATGATAAAATTAGGCAAAACTAGACAAGGTTGTCTTAGGAATTTGGCCTAAAAATGAAAAAAAGGCATTAATGATGTTCTAAGCCCAACATAAGGGTCCTATCACGTGGGAGAAAGGTATATAAGGTCATCCAAACCCTAATACCTATGTTGGAAGTTCATTTTCATGAATTGAGACTTGGAGAGCATATTTTGTGATTGGAATTCAACAACTTTTGAGTGAATTTTTGTGTTTGAGCCTTCATCCAATCAAGAATGGATTGAGAGGACTGATATGATGCTTTGAGTATTTCTTTTTTTTCATTTAATTACTGTTTGAATCATTATATTATCCATTTAATTCAACTGGTTGTAATTTTGCAAGTTTTGGTGTTCTTGGTTACACTACCGATTAAGGCCAGTTTTTGTAAATAATGATCCCCACTTGAATTCCTGTGGCAAGGCTACCATGGCCACTTGGAATCAAGTAGGGTAATTTTTTTAAAGTGTAAATATGGTGTGTGGAGTCTTGATTTTCAGGGGAAGAGTTGAATTCATCAAACACTAGGCGAGTGCAAGTGCATTCTAGCTAGTGGCTTGGAGAGGACAGCAGTAAAGAAAGCTGATAAACGGATTGGTTTGAGACAATAAAGAGCATGGGAGTGTGGAAACATGTATTCCAGACATGTGTGTGAAATGAGGAGAGTTGGGGAGGTCATTGAAGCCCTCAAAGTTGGAAAATGGAGCCAAAACCCTAGAAACCCTTGATTTTAGGGGGTATGAGGATAGTCATATGTTCGGACATTTGGGAGACCTTAAACCTAGTAAATATTGAATCCTAGGGTACCACTAGAAAAAATATCAAAAAATATTTTGGGGTTGTTAAGACCATTTTTGAGAAAAGCCAAGAAAATGGGTTCTAGGAGGCCTAATTGGGGTAAAAGGCTACAAGGCCTAAAATTGGGTTTTTCTTGAATTCGATGGGTAAATGAAGAAATAATCCTACAAGAAGGATAAAAGTGGAGAAATATCACCCTAGGAAGAGTTGGAAAACCTATTCGAAGACCCAATGAAGGATTGGGAGCTTTGTGGCAAAATTGAGCCTAGGGAAGCTTAGTGGTGAATTGAGAGCAGTGGTGAAGAATTTGAAATTGGTGGAGAGTCTTATAAGGAGTTAGGGGTTTAGGAGAGATCCCTAAGTAGGGTAGAGTGGAATACCCTAGGAAGACCAAAGAATAGGTCTTGGGGAGAGCAAGAGTGCTCTTGGAAGATAAGACTCCCCAGCAAATTGGTATCAGAGCCAATAAAGGCTTGGGAGTTGAAACTAGTGAATGTCAGAGAGAAGTGAATCTATAGGAGAGAATACCATGGTGACCAATGCAGAGCTAGCTAGATCAGCAAGAGAAGAATAGGTGTCTTGAAGAGGCTATGGAAGAGATGAAGCAAAAATTGGAGGAAGTTGTTGAATCAGCAAGCAAGATGAAAGTGCAGTTGTCAAAGGACAAAGACAAGGGTAAATACCAAGTGGAGGAGGAAATAGAACTAGAACCTAACCCTCCAATAGTAGAGGAACCCTTCCTCAAATCATTGAAGGCATTGAGTGGCAAGGCACTTGAAGGTGTCCCTATGTTCATAGGAAGAATGGATGTAGAGTTAGTTATGGAATGGATAGAGGGAATGGATAATCACTTTGAATGTGATGGAGTTACTAAGGCACAAAAGGTAAAGATAGCCAAATCAAGGTTAAGAGGACAAGCACTAACTTGGTGGAAGTTTCTACAAGAAGAAAGAGAGAAGGAAGGCTAAAGTAAAGGAGAACTATCTACTCGAGGATTATGACAGTCAATTGCACAAGAAGAGACAAAATCTCAGACAAAGAGACCTAGATGTAGCTGCATATACAGAGGAGTTCCAAAAACTAAGCCTTAGATCTAGAGTGCAAGAAATTGAAAGCATCAAGGTTGCTAGGTATCTAAATGGACTTAGGTGGAGCATACAAGAGGAGTTGAGTCTTTTCACACTTACCACCCTCCATAGCTGCTATCAAATGGCTATTAAGGTGGAAGAGAAACTGAAAAAGAAACAAGATTCCAATACTAGAGGTAAAGGAAGAGGTAGAGACTCTAGAGGTGGACATAGAGGTAGTTTTGGTGGAAGAAGCCATGAGAATAGAAACCAAGGTGATGCTAAGGCTGGTGAACAATCCCATGAGTCAAATAGTAGAGAGGGTTATAGAGGTAGAAGCTCAAACAATGGAGGAAGAGGCAGATTAGGAGGCTTTGGGAGAAGCTCTCATTTTGCTTCCATGAAATGCTACAATTGTGGACAGTTGGGTCATCCGGCTTATAGGTGTATTGACAAGCCAACATCTTCACAAGGTGAGAGGAAGATCAACTATGTTCAAGAAGAGGACTGCTCCAAACATTCAGAGGTGAGTCTAGATTCAGAGAAAGGAGAGAATCTCATGTTGAGAAGGATTTTGATCAAAGCACCTACTGAGGATGAACACAAACAAAGGAGAGCTCTTTTTAGAGTCAAGTGAAAGATATTAGGTAAGGTTTGAAAGGTCATCATAGATTCAGGGTCTACTGATAATGTCATCTCAGAAGAGGCAGTACAAAAGCTGAAACTCATCAAGATACCCCATGTGTGCCCTTACAAGGTTACTTGGTTCAACAAGGGGCAGAATATACTAGTCAATGAACAAGTGTGGGTTGAGTTTACTATAGGAAAGTATCAAGACAAGATACTATGTGATGTGTTACCAATGGATTCATGCCATTTTCTACTTGGTAGACCATGGCAAGGAGAATAAGTATTCATTCAAGAAGGATGGAGTGACTTACAAAATACAGTCTTTGTTAGAAGAAAACATAGTGGAAAAGGAAAAAACCAGTGTCCTTTTGATGAGTAGAAAGGAATTTCTAAAACACATCAAGGAGGAAGAAGGAGTTGTCTATGCAATCATTTTAAAGCCAAAGGAAGAGGAGTTACCTAATCAGCTACCTATGATAGCACAAGTGAAGCGGCTATTAGATCAGCTCAAGGACATTATTTGTGAAGGTACACCAGTTGCACTACCACCTAAGAGAGCAATCAGTCATCAGATAGACTTTATACCAAGACCAACACTACCTAACAAGGCTGAATACAAGATGACACCAGAGCAGAATAAGGAGATAGCAAGACAAGTTCAAGAACTTTTGGATCAAGGGTTGATCAGAAAGAGCATAAGTCCATGTGTTGTTCCAGTTGTGTTGGCACCTAAAAAAGGAGGTAAGTGGAGGATGTGTATTGATTCTAGGGCCATAAATAGGATAACCATTAGATATAGGTTTCCTATTCCTAGGATAGAAGATTTAATGGACTGTTTAGGAGGTGCTAAGTACTACTCCAAAATTGATTTGAAAAGTGGTTATTATCAGATTAGAATGAAAGAGGGAGATGAATGGAAGTCAGATTTTAAAACTACAAAGGGGTTATATGAGTGGTTAGTAATGCCATTTGGGCTTAAAAATGCACCTAGCCCTTTTATGAGGGTGATGAATGAGGTCTTAAAGGAATTTATAGGAGTCTTTGTGGTTTTCTACCTAGATGATATCCTCATTTTTA
This sequence comes from Sequoiadendron giganteum, assembly GCA_007115665.2. Lineage (NCBI taxonomy): Eukaryota > Viridiplantae > Streptophyta > Pinopsida > Cupressales > Cupressaceae > Sequoiadendron > Sequoiadendron giganteum. Next base: position 70,590,818 of record CM021100.1, read on the forward strand.
GCAAAACAAAAGAAGAACATATGAAGCATCTAGAACTTGTGTTGAAGAAACTTCAAGAGGAGAAGCTCACCATAAATCTTGAGAAAAGTGAGTTCATGAAGCAAGAGTTAGCTTACTTAGGATTTGTAGTGTCTAAAGGGAACTTGAAGATGGATAAGAGCAAGGTTGAAGCCATTCTTAGTTGGCCTACTCCCAAGACAGGGACAGAAGTTAGGAGTTTCCATGGATTGGCTCAGTTCTATAGGAAGTTTGTGAGAAGGTTTAGTGAAATTTGTGCACCGGTTCTTGACACCATCAAAGGAGGACTGAAAACTAAGTTTGTGTGGACCAAAGAAGCCAATGAAGGATTTGAAAGGTTGAAGAGGGAAATAGATACCCAACCTATTCTAGTTTTACCAATTTTTGACAAACCATTCATAGTGGAATGTGATGCAAGTAACATAGCAGTTGGGGTTGTTCTAAGCCAAGAAGGTAGGCCAGTGGCATTCTTTAGTGAAAGGTTGAATGAAGCAAAGTCTAGGTACTCATCCTATGACTTAGAGCTATATGCTTTGGTGCAGGCTCTTAAGAAGTGAAGGAATTACCTATTTCCAAAAGAATTTGTGGTATACACTGATAATCAGGCCTTAAGTTACATCAACACCCAAGAAAAGCTTAGTTTGAGGCATATCAAGTGGATGGAGTTTTTGCAGTCATACACCTTTACCATCAAGCATAAGAAGGGGGTTAACAACAAGGTTTCTGATGCCCTTAGTAGGAGGTTGCTTACTATCTAAGAGATACAGCTACAAAGCACAGGGGTTGAAGGATTTAAAGATCTATATGAAGGAGATTCTAATTTCTCAGAAATATACAAGGTATGTATTGATTTTGAGAACCATTTTCACAATGAATATGCTGATTACACCTTGCAAAATGGTTTATTGTTTAAGGGGAAGCAATTTTGTGTTCCTAGAGGTTCCATGAGGGATAATCTAATCCAAGAAAAGCATAATGGTAGTTTGAGTGGTCACTTTGGTTTGAACAAGACACTAGACTTAGTGGAGAGGTTCTATTGGTGGCCTAAAATGCAAAGAGATGTGAGAAGATATGTTGAACAATGTGAAGTATGTCTAAAGGCAAAGGGAACATTAAGCAATGAAGGTCTTTATCAGCCATTACCCATCCCAAATAGACCATGGGAATGCATAAGAATGGACTTCATAGTAGGGCTACCTAGGACACCAACTGGTTTTGACAGTGTGTTTGTGGTAGTGGACAGATTTAGCAAGATGAGCCATTTTATTCCATGCAAAACAACACATGATGCAAGTCATATTGCACACCTATTCTTCAAGGAAGTAGTGAGGATATATGGGTTGCCAAGGGGCATAGTTGCAAACAGAGATGTGAAGTTTATGGGGCATTTTTGGAAAACTCTTTGGAAGAGGCTTGGAACCAACTTGTCTCATAGCCCAGCATATCATCCACAAATGGATGGATAGACAGAGGTGATTAATAGAGTACTTGGGAACTTGCTGAGATTCTTAACTAAGGATTATGGACAAGGATGGGAGCAAGTGATTCCATAAGCAGAATTTGCTTACAATGATAGCACAAATAGGACTATGGGTAAGAGTCCATTTGAGATAGTCTATGGTTTACATCCAAGGGGTGTACTTGAGCTTAGAGATCTGAAAGGACATGAAGGAATTAGTGGTCATGCTGATGATTTTGCTCAGTCAATGAGAGAGGTTCATGAGCAGGTAAGGAAGACATTGATAGAGGCTAATCAAAAGTTGAAGGATAAAAGAGATGAAGGGAGAAGAGAATTACAATTTGAGATAGGTGATATGGTGATGGTATACTTGAACAAGGCAAGGTTATAGAAAGGCATACCAAGCAAGTTGCAAATGAAGAGGATAGGGCCATGCAAAGTGTTGGCTAAGTATGGGTCAAATGCATACAAGGTGGAGTTACCCAAGGGGATGTCTATTTCTCCTATCTTCAATGTGAAGGACTTGGTGAAGTATAAAGGACAAGAAATGGATGAGGAATAGTATAGTGCTGAGGTCATTAAGGATGTGGAAGCAATCAAGGTACCTGATTAGATTAGACCACAAGTGGACATGATTTTAGACTCAAGGGAGAAGAAGACTAGGCACGAGACATACAAGGAGCACCTAGTGAAGTGGAGACATCAACCATAGTTAGAAGCTAATTGGATAGCAGAGAGTGAATTTCAGAAGCTTGGAATTATTGAGGAGCTCTTGACACCATAGGTTCCTTAACTTCTTTGTTGTAGGGGAAGAATGGTGCAGGAGCACCTTAAAGGGCTTTTGGAAAATCTTGGCAATTTTGGCTTGTAGGTGGTTCTAGCCAACCACCAAGGTAATAAGGACTAATTGTAAAGTCCCAAGGTAGAATTTATGTTTTTTAGTGGTAAACTTAGGTTGGTTTAGAACCTGGAGGTTTGGAAAAGTCTGAATGATAAAATTAGGCAAAACTAGACAAGGTTGTCTTAGGAATTTGGCCTAAAAATGAAAAAAAGGAATTAATGATGTTCTAAGCCCAACCTAAGGGTCCTATCACGTGGGAGAAAGGTATATAAGGTCATCCAAACCCTAATACCTATGTTGGAAGTTCATTTTCATGATTGAGACTTGGAGAGCATATTTTGTGATTGGAATTCAACAACTTTTGAGTGAATTTTTGTGTTTGAGCCTTCACCCAATCAAGAATGGATTGAGAGGACTGATCTGATGCTTTGCGTCTTTCTTTTGCATCATTTAATTACTGTTTGAATCATTATATTAGCCATTTAATTCAACTGGTTGTAATTTTGCAAGTTTTGGTGTTCTTGGTTACACTACCGGTTAAGGCCAGTTTTTGTAAATAATGATCCCCACTTGAATTCCTATGGAAAGGCTACCATGGCCACTTGAAATCAAGTAGGGGAATTTTTTTATAGTGTAAATATGGTCTGTGGAGTCTTGGTTTTCAGGGGAAGAGTTGAATTAATCAAACACTAGGTGAGTGCAAGTGCATTCTGGCTAGTGGCTTGGAGAGGATAGCAGTAAAGAAAGCTGATAAACGGATTGGTTTGAGTCAATAAAGAGCATGGGAGTGTGGAAAAATGTATTCCAGACATGTGTGTGAAAGGAGGAGAGTTGGGGAGGTCATTGAAGCCCTCAAAGTTGGAAAAAGGAGCCAAAACCCTAGAAACCCTTGATTTTAGGGGGTATGAGGACAGTCAGGACAGTCATATGTTCGTCCATTTGGGAGACCTTAAACCAGGTAAATATTTAAGCCTAGGGTACCACTAGAAATAATATAAAAAAATATTTTGGGGTTGTTAAGACCATTTTTGAGAAAAGTCAAGAAAACGGGTTCTAGGAGGCCTAATTGGGGTGAAAGGCTACAAGGCCTAAAATTGGGTTTTTCTTGAATTCGATGGGTAAATGAAGAAATAATCCTACAAGAAGTATTAGAGTGGATAAAGATCAACCTAGGAATAGTTGGAATACCTATTCCAAGACCCAAGAAAGGTTTGGGAGCTTTGTGGCAAAATTGAGCCCAGGGAAGCTTAGTGGTGAATTGAGAGCAGTGGTGAAGAATTTGAAATTGGTGGAGAGTCTTATAAGGAGTTAGGGGTTTAGGAGAGATCCCTGAGTAGGGTAGAGTGGAATAACCTAGGAAGACCAAAGAATAGGTCTTTTTGAAGAGCAAGAGTGCTCTTGGAAGATAAGACTCCCCATCAAAAACCCTTAAACCCACTTAGTAAACTCTCTACCGTAATCCCTCAACCCTCTTGACCCTTAATCCCTCAACCCTTAAACACTAATCTCTCAACCCCTATACATTGGACTGTCAACCCTAATCCCCCAACCATATACCCTCAATCTTCTACCCTCAAACCTAAACCCTCAACCCTTAAACCCTCAACCCTCTAACATCTACCCTATAAACCCTTAAACACTCAACCCTAAACCCTAAACCCTAAACCCTCAACCCTTAAACCCTAAACCCTTAAACCCTCTACCATCTAATCTCAATTGTCTACCCTCTACCCTCAACCCTAATCCCTCAACCCTTAAACCCACTTAGTAAACTGTCTACCCTAATCCCTCAACCCCTATACCCTCTACCATATACATTGGACCCTCAACCCTAATCCCCCCAACCCTATACCATTAATCATCCACCCTCAACCTTAAACCCCTTATCCTCTACCCTCTACCCTATACATTAAACATCCAACCCTCAATTCTCAACCCTCAACCCCTAATCCCTCAATAATCAACCCTTAAACCCTCAACCCTCAACCTCGATACCATCTACCCTATACATTGGACTCTTAACCCTAATCCCTCAACCCAATACCCTAATCCCTCAACCATATCGGTCATCAACCCTATACCCTCTATTCTCAAACCTCTACCCTATACATTGTATCCTCAACCTTCATATATCTATGTCCCTCCCTCCTCTTCTCTCCTTCTCTCTACCCATCTATCCATCCCTCTCTACCCTAATCCATCAACCCTAAACCCTAAACCCTAAACCCTAAACCCTTAAACCCTTAAACACTCAACCCTAAACCTTCAAACCTCAACCCTCTACCCTTAAACCCTAAACGCTTAAACCCTCTACCCTCTACCCTCTACCCTAAACCCTAATCCATCAACCCTAATACCTCAACCCTTACACCCTTAAATCTAAGAAAACTCTCTACCCTAATCCCTAAACCCTCAACCCTTAATCCCTCAACCCTTAAACCCTCAACCCTCAACCCTTAAACCCTAATCCCTCAACCCCTATAACCTCTACCCTATACATTGGACCCTCAACCCTAATTCCTCAACCCTATACCCTATATCCTCAATCCTCAAACCTCAACCCTCAACCCTCAACCCTTAAACCCTCTACCCTCTACCCTATACATTAAACCCTCAACCCTCAATTCTCAACCCTCAACCCTTAATCCCTCAACCCTCAATCCTCAAACCCTAAAACCTCAACCCTCATACCATCTACCCTTTACATTGGACCCTCAATCCTCAAACCCTAAAACCTCAACCCCTATACCCTCTACCCTTTAAATTGGACCTTCAACCATATAACCTCAAACCTATACCCTAAACCCTCTACCCTCAACCCTAAACCCTTAAACCTTCTACCCTATACCCTCAGCCCAATACCATCTACCATCAACCCTAATCCCTCAACCCTCAACCCTTAAACCCTAATACCCTAGAAACCATCAACCCTATCACTTTCTCTCTATCTATACATCTCACCTCTCCCTCCCTCCCTCTCTCCTACCCTCTCTAATTGTTTCTATTTATTCTCCCTCTTTCTATGTACCTCTTGTTCAATCAATCCCTACCACCCTCTCTCACTCCCTCTATCCATCTCTCTCTATGTCCCTCCCACTCTCTCCCACTCCTTCTCTCTCCCTCTCTCTCATGTCTCTCCCTCCCACCCCCTATCTCTCTTAGGTCTCTCCCTCTGGCAACCTACCTAGGTAACTCTCTATCTCTCCCCCTCTCTGTATCTATCACTCCCACCCTAACTAGATAAGTCCCTATCACTCCACCCCCTCTTTCTCTACCTCTATCAGGTCACTCCCTCCCACACCCTCTCTCTCTCTCAGGTCTCTCACTCACACTCCCTCTCTCTCTCTCACTCCCTCTCTCTTGCACTCCCTCTCACTACCTATCTAACAAGTATCTCCTTCTCACCCCTCCTCACACTCTCAAGTCTCTACCTTTGTCAGCCTACCTACATAACTCTCTCTTTCTCTCTGTCTCTCTCTCCCCCTCACACTCTCAAGTCTCTCCATTTGGCACCCTACCTACAAAACTCTCTCTTTCTCTCTATCTCTCTCTTCCCCCCTCTCTCTCCCCCTCTCTATCAATTCTCTCTCTCCCACCCCCCTCTCTCTCTCTCCCTCCCTCTATCCCTCCCACCCTACGTAGCTAAGTCCCTCTCACTCCAACAAATTCTCTACCACTCCCTCTCTCTTAAAATATCACTTCCACCCCCTCTCCCTCTCTCCAGACTCTCTCTCTCTCTTAAAATTCTCCCTCCCTCTAAAGAAATATGTAAATACATACATACTTACATACATACAAGCATAATACATATGTACATACAATCCTACATCCATACAAGCATACATAAATACATGTGTCGATACAATCTTACATATATATGGGCATACATACATACATGAATACATAAAAACATACAAATATATCACCATACATTCAATAGAGTGGAATTTAACATAAAGGAAGACATAACACGAGTGCATTATAACATGCTCACGTTATGTCTTGGTTGACATGTTTCCCATAGAAGCAAAAAACCATGTCAAAACTAAGATATAACATGAGCGCGTTATAACACGCTCGCGTTATATCTTGCTTTAGGAATCCCCAAGCCTTAGGATTGGTATTTGCCTTGGAATAAGAATCCAAAGGCTTGGAGGGCATTCCCAATGACCAGAGATGGTTTTTTGCAAATTCTACAATATTTCACATAATCAAGTTTGTGCTCACAGTTAGGATTGCACGAGGTTCAATATCAAACAAATCGAACATCTAGGTAATGTTACATTCTCTCTTAGCTATCCAACGATGTAATTTTTTTCACTTTCTAACAATTTTAAGCCTTTCATCCATAATTTATTTTGTTTGTATATCTCATTTTTTCCAAAAAGCAGTGTTTGGTGTTTTTTTCATCATAAATTAACCGCTCATCAAAATTTCAAATAAATTACATTTTTAGAAACTAGACTTCATTCTACAATTTTTTTTTTAAATAATCAATTATTTTCCAAAATTTGTAGGGGTAGCATGGCCAAAATTCTATTTTTCAAGAAGTGTCCACTTCGAAAATTAGTAAAAAATCAAATATTCATGAAAAAATTATCAAAAAAATCATGCATCAACTACATATTGTTAGCTAACTTCTGACTGTAGTGATTTTAAAAATACTAGAAAAAAGTACACCGTGCTAGGGTCATACAAGAGTTGCTATGTTATGTTTTTCTGACAAAAACAAAACCAATTTATGTACATCCCTCATTTGAACCCCTTAATCTCAACCATTTTAAAAATAAATTAGTAGTTTAGAAATTAGACTCGAAGCACTTCGATCCTTGTTTTTGTTCCATTTCAAAATTTTGAGTGTAACTATCCTCAATTTCGTGTCCAAGGTCAGTATTTCCTGATTTCAAAAAAAATGTATCCACTTAAGTCCCCTTTTTGGGAACCATCTTGGTGCACTTCCCTTGTAATGTTTAATTTTTAGGAAATTAAGGATACATACTTATAAATACAAGGTTATTTTATCAATTCAAATCCTAGAAGAAGAGGAAAGAAGCAATCTAGAAATTCATTAGAGTATCAATTCAAGTTCACAAGAGAAAAGGCATTCAAGAGCATATTTATTAGTGATTTATTGCAGCAATCAAGATCTCAAGAATAATCTCAAAGTATTTTACAATCATGCATGTTTTTGTAGCTAACATTGTGATGTAGGTTTCAAAGAATTCAAATCAAGATTCAAGCATCAAGATCAAGATCAAGATTTTAGTCTTCCAAAGGTTTATTCAAGGGTTTGGTGAGTTGCAACATAGCATTTTTCATTCATCATTCCTTTCATGTTTCATTATTTCAATTCAAGGTTTAATTACCAAAATGGGTTTTGACCAAGGCAAACCCCCATTCACCATAAAAATAACTTTTCTCTCTTATGTTTGTGTTACAAATCTTAGGTTGAAGAAGGATTGAAGATCTCACCTACTAACCTCATTTTTTAATTTTTTACATTGAAACCTATATCAAACAGAAGCTATAGATTGACATCAGAGGATCCCAAAAGCTAGTTGAAACATCTCCACAAAGACCCATTCGCCTATAGGCGAATGAGTCCCAATTAGCCTCTTGAATCTAAATTTTGGTGATACGTACATTGTTGGTGTAAATAAATAATTGTACCTAGTTAATTCATTATTAGGGACTAGGGGACTTATTTACATGTTAAATTTACTTAGGTCCTAGGAAGGAATCTTTCTAGAAGGTGTTAGTTTTCATTAGTTGTTATCTTATCTTTTGACTTGTAACACATGTGTCCTAGGTAGTTATGATAAGTTGTCACATGACATAGGATTAAGAAACATGCTATAATCATATTTAATCTTTTGTCTTACCTTGGTTATTTAACTAGGTGGTCTCATATGTGAATATACAATCTATTAGAGTAAGCTCCATTGCATATTGATCTCTCTTGTGCTTTCGTGAAGTGCCTAGATATTGGGTGGCTATAATTTTTATCCAATATTGCATGATGTAGAGTTATTCTATACCAATTATTACATGGTATCAGAGCTTTTAGGATTGCTTCTTATTGGTTTTTATTGAGAGATCTTGGTAAATCTTAAAAAGTTGAGTATGCTCTTCTCTTGCATCAAATGATGGTATGGAGAATCATAAAAGCTTGATAGAAATACCAGATTTGGAGGTTTCCTCTTTGTGACTCTCTATTTTAGGTTCAAATTAGAGCTTCATGGTGTAAACCTAACCTCACCATTGAGATTAGAGGGTTTGAGAAAGTCAGGTTTTCCTTTTGTTTCATCTAAATTAGGCATATGAAGACAAATCTATGAGAGTTTTAAGTTGAAGTGTTTTTTCTAGATCCATAAGGTAGCTACAATTTTGGAGCATTGCATCCATGAGGGTAAAAAACCCTAAGATCAATTGTCAAATTATCAAAATCAGAGAAGTTGTTCATTGAGGAAAAAAAATTGCCCAAGGAGTCATATGGCCTCCCAGGTCGACATTATAAATGCATGGGTTGAAGGAAAAAATTCAGGTTGACATTAAAAAATTCACAGGTATAAAGAAAAAAAATGGTTTGCAAAAATAATTATTATAAATCTATTTTTCTTTTAAAAAAATAAAAATTTTAAAAAATGAAAATAAAATATATGAAAAAGGTGCAAGTACTTGTGTAGCTATAGATTCACTGCAGACCTACATCGTACATGCTAGGGGCCATGTGGAGTGTCCACAAGCCTCCACACAAGAACAACAGACCTGCCACCATCAAATCCTTCGCTTACTAGCTGACCGATTAAACAAATATTTTATTCAATCACAAAGAAGAATTAGTTGCCCGGTTGTGGAAAGAATATTCAATGACATCACAAAATATTATGTCATTGGAAGCATATTCTCGAAACATTCCATCAAATATTTCATTAAGCTGGATATTTTGTGTATGATAAATATTCCTATGATAGACATTTAGACATCAATTTTAATTGCATTAAATTCTTATGTCATCATTGCATTAGCAGTGACGTCAACATTTTCAAAAAAACATTTCCCCCTCTTTAATTAGTTTTTTATTTTGAAGGCAAACTTCAAAGGCCCATAACTCAGTCGTTCTGACTCCTTTTTTCAATATTTTTTTTTGATTTGGGGTATAATTTCATGCTCTACCTAGTGATGCAATCAAATTTTGATTTTTGTGCTTGTTGTTTTCAAAAAAATTGGATTCTCATAGGTGTTGTTGAGCGGTTCTCATTTTTAGAACTTTCGGGGCTCCGTTCTTGCTCCTACGGTAACATTTTTGAGTGAACTTTTTTTAAAGTGCGTAATTTTTTGTGCACTTTCCAGTGGTGTGATCATTTTGATCCTCTTGTGTAAATTTTTTACTTTGAGCTTGTGGCATAATTTGGTAATCTGTATGCACTAAGATCAAGTCCACTTCGTTATTTTTGGCAAGTGGCACATATAATCACACTAAGTATAAAGTGCCACAAATTATATTTGATGGGGGGTTTCTTGATTGAGTAATTTGTGGGAGTAATCTTGTAGTGGTTGATTGCTTTCTTTTTCTTGGTTTGTGTTCTTGCAATGGAGAAATCTCAAATTGAACTCCTAACTCCTCATAATTATGCTACATGGAGAAAACTAGTATGGAATTATCTCATGATGAAAGGCCTAATAGGCTATCTAAAGGAAACCATTCCTCAAGCTACTAATGCTAAAGAATTGGAAAAATTGGATCTTGATCATGAGAAAATACTTGGATGCATGCATTCACTAGTCTCATTTGATTTACAATTTCATGTTGAATCATGTATGTATACACCAAAAAAAGGTTTGGCGAATATAATTAATTAAATATGATTTATTTGATTAATTAACCTTTATTTCATCTACTATTAAATAAATAAAAATATTTATTTATATAGTTCTTAAATTCTTCAATCTTTATTCTATTATTTTCATCTTAATTAAATAAATGAATTTCACTTTGTTTTATTTAATTATCATAATTAAATTCATCTACTATTAAATAAATAGAAATATTTATTTAAATAATTCACATTCTAATTCTTTTATTCTTCAATTTTAATTAAATATACAACTTCAATAGTTTGTGTTATTTAATTGTCACATCTGTCAATCTTAATTAATTAAACAAGGTTAAATACTTTGTTATTTAATTATCATATCCCTTCTATGTTTATTTAATAAACAAATTCTATAGTTTGTTTTATTAAATTATTTGTCCCCTTTTAACTAATTTGAATAAACCAAAATATTCAAATAAAGGCATAAAGGAAAATTTCCTCTATTCACTCACCTACCAAATTAGATATAAAATATCCAATTTAATTCAACCGGCATTTCATGGGAAAGCTTGGGAGACAAATTGGAATCAATCTCTCAATCTCCTTCCTTTGATTCTTCCTATCATTTGGCATGATGTTTTCATGGGGAGAAAACATTCCCATGATCAACTCAAGCTTCTCAATCTCTTACCATTCAATTCTCCAGATTGAATCCAAGCCTTTGTTGTGTTGCCTCTTCACAAAATTGATGTCGTAAATCTATATATACAGCCTTTCTCCACAGGAAATGTATCTATCATCTTTGAGCAAACTTACTCTGTAGGAAAAGAAATCAATCATCTTAGCATTCAAGCAATTCATCATAAAATCATTTAGAAATATCAATCATAGCATCTATAGAATTAATATCATGGCTGCATCATAGATTACTATAGCTTTCATCCATCAGTCTTCATGTCAACATAGTTTATAGTACAATCAATATCATTTAGAAATCACCATATATAAGTAGATCATTGCATTTAGCATCGTTCCATCCTCTAGATTGGAATTTTAATAGTCATAGCGCTTACCAAATCTGAGAGCCCTCTATGATTTAATAAATATTTGGAGATAGGAAACAATGAGATGCTTTCAAGATTTTTGTGCTTTAAATTAGTTAATTGTTGTTAAATCTTGATATAATGTTTCATTAAGAAGTGTTTCTAGTTTGTTTTACTTATTTACTTATTTCATACTTAAAATTTGGTGCCCACTGTGGGGCCTCTAACCCCATATTTTAACATTTTTTTTTTAAAAGTATTCATACAAGATACAGGCATGTTTTCTCGTAGCGCGATCGAGGGATTCTACAATGCTTCCACTGAAAGTTTTAGTGCTTCTACAACCTATTTTAGTGCTTCAACCAAAAGTTCTAATAGTTTTGCAAGCTATTATAGCACTTCCACCCAAAGCTCTTAGTAAGGTTGACTGTTCAAGGTCCAATTCCATTTTAGCGCTTTTGTTGAATTCTACAACGCTTCTACAAAATTTTGTAGCGCTTCCAAATGCTGTAACACTTCTGATGAATTACATAGCGCTTATGAATTTGTTTTAGCGCTTCTGTAATTTCCTGTTTGGATTCGACGCGACCGCGACTAGAAATTTATTTTGATGCATTTGGACTAAAAAGAACCAATCCTAGGGTAGTCATTTGGTTTAGAATATATCAATCCTAAGGTAGTCATCATACATTTTCTATATCAGTTAAAATTAACATCATGAATTTTGTGAAGCAATATCTTCACCTAGAATAGAAAATTGTCTTTTGGGCTTGAAATTTGAAAATTGATTATTGTTCTTGTGTGGTGATAGGCTTATGCTCTCCTCTTAACTGGGTAATCAAAATTGCAGACTCGTCCTTTATTTTCATGCAATTTACGCTTTTTTAAATCCTTTAGAAGGCCTATCGTAGTGGGAAAAAGTACTCACCCTACAGGAATGACCTAAGTGGGAATGCCTAAAGCCAAAGATTCCAACCCACTATAATCAAAAGTGAGTTGTTGATGAAAGTACAACTTGACGGTAGTGTGAAAGATAACCATCCCCAAAGCCTTTTTTCTAAAGGTTGGGAGGTCTCTTGAGGGAGTTTATCATTTGTCGCACCACACGGAAACCGTATCTACAAACCATATTGTAGAATCCAGCTGAGTCAATAACTAGACATTGTAATACTCGCAGTGCAAGGGGAGGGAAGAATCTGCCCCCAAGACACTCACCATATAATTTCCAAGGACTGTTTGCTCAAGGGGTCGAGAAATCTAACTTTGAGTATGCACCTGAAAAAGACAAAAACATGGGTGTCCTCTAGGGGGTGACATAGTTGTGTGAGTCAACACAATTTTAAGATGTGGGTTGTTGAGTATAACGATGACATTTTTTACCTTAATAGTGAGTCTGTTTGAAATCAAACAAAATCAAACGATGAAATCTATGATTAGGGATTGGAAATCCACAACGTTTGTCAAGAAATCCCTCACAAAAAGAGTCAAGAAACCAAAGAAACAACTTAGTTACAAATTTTTTTTGGAAAGAAGATGTTTTTTATATCAAAGTAGGAAAGTATTTCTTCAACATAGAACTTTCATCCATAGGTTTGACGATTTTTGTAAGGGATATACTGATGATTATACTTTAGATCCTTTGTGTTCACAAGCTTATTTCCAAAGAAGAGCTCTTTCACAGAAACACAATCATAGTCAACCTATACGTCAGTCTTCCATCCCACAACCAGCAATAAAATATTCCAACAAGCTCGATCAATTCTTACAATAGAGAAAACTTAGAAAAATTAGGCTTGTCGTCCAAAATCAAAAAATTACCAATAGAGATATCCTGTTAAAATACCAAAACTCCCAAAAATCAGTCTCTTCACCAAAATTACACAGTTTCAAAATTTACCAGTCTTTTACCACATATACAGTCTATTTTATCACTTATACCCTGTTTTACAACACTTTTACCATAAATTTTAGCGCTCCTATAGTTTGTTTTAGTGATTCTGCCCTCTATATTAGCGCTTCCAAAAAAAGAAGAAATATTTCAAACACATCTGTTCGATTTGTTGGCATTAGAAGCTCGAGTTTTTATCAAACGAAAACTTTTTTTTATAGACCAAACAATGTCTTAAACTTGAAACAAATAGGTTAGATCTTGCAATCTTAAGGTGTCTAAACTATCACACAAATTCTAGATTATTACGTTAGGTTTCTTTATCAGGATTTTGTCATCCCACAATGAAGAAACAAAATAGAATAATCAAATTTTTAACTTAGTCTCATCAATAGGATCTATAATTCTATTCTACTTAAGTTAATATCCTTGACACCCAACCCAATGAAAAGATCAAAGTTTAGTGAGTATAAAAAACACTTGTATGCCAATTTTGACGAGGTTACAAAGACAAAAACTTAACGAAAAGGAAATAGAAACACCAAACATCATGACTAAAGAAAATCCTTGGAGTAGACTCCACCAAAATAACACGAATGAAATAACCCAAGAGGACATCCAAACAGCACAACAAGATCCAATTTCCATAAGTTTATGGAAAAGGTCTTAGAACAAGATATGGAAAAATACCTTTTGATGCTAGCAGAATCAGGTGCAAAACTTCCAAAAGATTTTGATGTCAATCGGTTAAAAGAAATTCCTAGAGCAAATGAAACTAAAACACAACATAAACAAAACACAGATCAAGTGGTTGCCCTAACACATCAAATGCAAAACTTACAACAACAACTTCAAGATATGCAAAAGGGAACCAAAAAAATATATTCATTACGAGACATTTGTCCTTATCCTTTTGATCCAAGTGTAGATATGATACCCTGTCCTAGACATTGTGAATTCATGAAATACGACAAGTACAATGGTAAAAGAGATCCAATTGACCATGTGAGGGAATTCAGAACCATGAGCTTAGAATTTGCACAAGAAGAAACTTATCTAATGAGGTTATTCCCCAAGAGCTTAGGGGGGCAATGTATGGAATGGTTCTCTAAACTATAACCAGGGATTCAAACTTTTGAAGAACTAGTCAATAGGTTTATCTCACAATTTTCCTTCAATATTCAACATGAGGTAGCAATAAAAGACCTTTACAACATGAAACAAAAAAAGGGTGAGACATTCCTCTCCTTTCTACAATGATGGCGAAGGTTTTTTGCTAGGTATCCTCATTCCATACCCGAAGAAGAAAAGATGGAACTATTTATTGAAAACTTAACTGATGAAATGAGCTATAGGCTTGAGCTACAATGTCCACCCACATTTGAGAAAGTGATTGAAAATGGTCTCAAAATCAAAGAAGATTTGGTCAAAAGAGGGGTGATAAAACATTACAATGAAGGATCAAACAATACAAGTTCCTCAAATCATTATGGCAACAATGACAAGTCAAAGTTTTGGCCAAAGAATAAAAATATTGGAAACAATGATATTACAAAAGACACACAAAATGTGAAACTAGTATTTAATTAGACGGCTACTACTACAAAAATAAATCAAAATAATGACCAAAGTATCAAACAAAATTTCAATCAAAACAACAATCTGAACATTAGATAATCTAAACTGCAATCATATCAAAGATCATCAAACTGATGACGATTCACACCATTAGGACAAACACTAGAATCAACAATGAGAGAACTTATTGCAAATGGACTTGTGTATGAGAAAATGCGTCAATTAAATTGAATCTAATCTAATACACCAATGAAACATTAGATTGAAAAAAACTAAATAAATAAATCAAACACAAACTCTAAACAACAGCTTCTTCAAATTCGTTCCATTGTCCTCTATCTCCAAGGTTTCGCTTCAATATGTTTGCTCTCAATTGTGTAAACATAGCTTATAGAATGGCACTTGAGAGAATGAGATTATTAAAATGCATATGCATCTACAAGATTGAGCTTATTTTATTGAAATGCTATGAAATGCTTAATATGCGACTATAATAACTACGCATGAAAGTATGAGATTCGAGGTCCTTTTTAGTTCATGAAAGAGCTGTATTTATAGATTTTTGAAGGTAGGAATTCGATTGGCCAAGATCGACGGTCGAGTTCAAACCTGTTGAAATGAATGGTGAGAGATCGAGAATTTGAAAAGATAGAATTCTGAGAGACAGAAAATGAAGAGACAAATTGAAAGGTCTCTCATAATTAAATAAATATTTAATTATGTGTGAGAGAAATGTGAAAAGGCTTTAATTAAATATTGTAAATATTTAATTATGAGAAAAGGAAAAAGCCTTTTAATTAAATATTGAGAATATTTAATTTTTGTGAGAGAAGTGGGAATTTGGAAAATGATTAAATATTGAAAATATTTAATTAAATGTGGAGGGAAGAATAATCATTTAAATTTAGAATTTAAACTTTGATAATTAATGTAAATAAATTGTAAAATTTATTTAATTAATTAAGAGGAAGATAGCATTAATTAAATAAAGTTCGTTTATTTAATTAATTTAGAAGAATTAGAAAATGAACAATATAAATAAATAATTAAATTTATTTATATGTAGAAGACTTAAGAAACATTAATTAAATAATTCATATTTAATTAATTAATAGGTTCGATCGACCGTGACCATTTTTAGATGTTTACATTTTGCCCCTCTTTAAAGTGATGTGTTTTACGCATTGCTTCAAAGAATTTTCCCCTGACTTTGAAAAATTGTTGA
Organism: Sequoiadendron giganteum; assembly: GCA_007115665.2. Taxonomy (NCBI): domain Eukaryota; kingdom Viridiplantae; phylum Streptophyta; class Pinopsida; order Cupressales; family Cupressaceae; genus Sequoiadendron; species Sequoiadendron giganteum. Next base: position 70,606,687 of record CM021100.1, read on the forward strand.
TGATGCTATATGCCCCCTCGAGAGATGAATCACGTGATGAGAATGATTATGAGACTGATTTGGAAGATGTTCAGATGATTTCAGAGAAAAATGGCGATTTAACTCTCGAAATAGCACTTTGCCTAGTAATAAATGCTATTTTTACCCCTTTAAAAGATGAAAAAGGTGAAATGTCACTTTCATTTAAATAGTAACCTTTGAGAAAAATTGGAGCTCTGAGAGAGATAAAAGCGATGCCGATCTCGTATGAGAGCCACAGATTCGAGCGAGGTCATCATCATCAGAGACCACTGACGTATGGACCTCCGGTAAGTTGATCCAAACCTCTCCATAAAATTTTTATGCGTTTTTAGATGTTTTTTTGAATTTTTTCAAATTTCAAAATTTTGTTTTAGCACATGCGATAGGTCTTTTAGCACATATGGTAGATAGTTTAGCACATCCAAGCTCGCGCATAGGAATAGAACAATTGTGCATAGAGGCCAAATAATTGCGCATAGGGGAATTAGCGCATAGGATAGATAAAATGGCACATCCATGAAACTTGCCTGCGGACAATGATAAAGTAGCGCATAGGTGATTTAGCGCATCCATGCACTGTTATAGTGCATTTGATTAATGAATTAGCGCATACATGAAATGGCGCATCCGTGGACTGTTTTAGCGCATCCATGGAATAAAATGGCGCATTCATGGTTTTAGAGCATTTATGAATTTTTGCCAATTTACAATTAAAAAGAAAAATTGATGCATGCTTGATGATTGTTGCTAGATTAGACAACAGATTTTTTTACACATTTGAATATCATCGATGAATAGATTTGATAAATTTTCCTTCGTGCTTGAAGAACAAATAGATTTGATAAATTTTGCTTCCATGCGATATGAAAAACAAAATAGAGATGATAATTTGCTTTCCTAATTGAAAGTCAAATAGATTAAGTCATGATGACTGTTGAATTTATTTCCATGCGATATAAAAAACAACTTAGATGATAGATTTTCTTTCCTGTTTGAAAGTCAAATTAAGTCATGATGACTGTTAAATTTGTTTCCATGCGATATGAAAAACAAATTAGGTGTGATGTAAACTTGCCTGATGTATTGATTGATTGATGATATCCATTTGTTGATTTATTTTGCATGCTTGCTTGATAATTTTGTAAAGGAGGATTTTGGTCTCCTTCAGATCAAAGAGAGATTTCCGCAGACATGGGAGATGATTCCCCGATTGTCCCCTGATGATTTGGCAGTGATAGACCAGTGTGGCTTGAGAGCTCTATTGAGTATCCCGCAGTATCGGGTCAACAGGGGACTGTTGACTGCCCTAGTAGAGTGGTGGCATAGCAAGCACAACACCTTCCATTTGCCAATAGGAGAGATTACAGTGACACCAGAGGATATCTACAGGATTTTGGGTATCCCTGTGGTTGGAGAGCTTGTGATTTATGATCACAAGGAGATTGGGGGTACAGAGGCTTTGAGACGAGTCTTCCAGGATCCTCATGTCTGCGGATATGAGATTCCCTGGAAGGAGATGATGGAGAGGTATGCCCCACTACCGTCGGTTTTGGCAGGGATGATCGGTGGTTTCCTTTGTCCTGATCGCAAGTCAAAGGGACTATCATTAGGGTGGGGTCGGATCTCGGAGGACATGCTTCTCCACCATACCCGATATGCATGGGGATCATGCATGTTAGCCCATCTGTATCATGACCTTCATCAGGTTGTGTATACAGGTGGGAAGAGTCTTTCTTGCAGGGTGACTCTTTTACAGTTATTTGCATGGGAGCATTTTGCCATCACTCGGCCTATTGTCAGGAGAGATCGCCCTTTTGGATTTCCATACGTTTATGCATACACAGGGCCCCTTGTCTAGCTGAGGCTGGGAAAACTAGAGTACTGGCGGCGGGTACTGGGTGATTTGGACATGGTCATCTGGCGACCGTATGTGGATTGTGACTCGTGGTAGATAGACAACCTAGAGATGCCATATGTGGCGAGGCCGAGATACTTGATTGGACGCACTCCCTTCATTATTGAGAGATTTTTGAGTCGGAGAGACAGTTTGGATGGGTTCAGATGATGCCCCAGGGGATGGCACAGTATGCCAGGCATCGAGGAGACATACTAGAGTGGGGGCCAGTTTTGACCATTGAGGCCGCCAAAGAGGAGTACCTTGAGCTGCAGCCCGATGATTGGACCACACGACCAGAGGTTACAGATGCAGGGATGACAGGTGATTATGCTGCATATTTCTACACATCCCTTTCCACAGTTTACTAGTCCAGATGAGCCTGCCCTATTGATGGGAGGTCCAGTTATCTAGGCAGGGGTACAGCAGCCATAGGGACATCCAGCAGCAGGGTAGCCATAGGATCAGGGGTAGGTATAGGCAGACATTGGTGGGGGAGCTATGGATATAGATGATGAGAGCTCCGAGACCGAGGGGACAGAGGAGGAGTCAGACGACTCCGATGATGGGGATCATGGGGGTGGTGGGAGACAGAGACTGTTCTTTGATATTCCCTTCAGTACCAGGCCACAGACATCTAGAGCAGTGAGTCAAGCCTGTACTTCAGCATTACGGATCACCATCAGGGCTCTGTCATAGAGACAGGTAGATGCTATGCAGATTGATGTTCAGACTCTGAGGAGTCAGTTAGCACAGGCCCAGGCGACCATCAGCCAATTATAGGGATAGATAGCACAGCTTATGGCCGAGAGGGATAGCTTCCGAGAGAGATGCATACAGGTCGAGGGGGTAGCTAAGAGATTACTGAGGTCAATGGAGAGCACCTCTATTGGAGAGGTTGTGGCCGAGGGATTAGAGACTGCTCGGGAGGTCGAGTATTATAGGATGCGATATTTGACGCAGTGCCACTTGAGGGGCGGATAGCCTTCACTCAGTCAGGTACTCGGTCTCGGACTCACTCACGTAGTCACTCCAAGAGTGTGTCTAGGAGTGTGGGCCAGCCACCCAGATGAGAGAGCAGAGCCTCTAGGAGTAGAGATCCATCAAGACTTGCAACCTCTGACGGCAGCAATAGCCATGAGCCATGGTCAGATGCCCCTCCTTGATGAGCAGTTATTATACACATTGATGCCATTGTATGGTATATCTTTTTGAAGCATTTGATATCCTTGTATTCCTGGACATTTGTTTTGATGAGATCTATGATATGCAGTGGCGATTTTGATTATATATGTGTTATGGATGATTTATGCATATGTTATCGATGTTTTATTTAGATTTTTATATGTTATGTATGTATGGTGATGTAATGATGATAATATTTCTTTTATGATGTATGTATGGAATGCAATATATAAGATGTGAATTATTTTTAGATGAGATGTGTAATGTATGATGATGATGATGAAAAATGCACTTATTTAATGATCTTATGATATATGATGTAATGACGTAAAAAAAATGAATGCAATTTCTCATTTTATGAATGTATGAAATATGTAGATGTATATGTTAATGAATGATGAATGATAATCATGCCTATAATGTAATGAATGCCTATGATGTATAATAATGGAAAATGATATGATAAGGAATATGATAATGAGATGATGAGATGCAACAAATGTCCAGTCTTACTCAACCATTGTCAAAAAAAATATATTGTAAGAATGTGATCCACCCTCAAAAATCTATTTAAAAGGAACCTCGAGATGGAAATGAATTATGCAATCCTAAATGAATTAATGCAACCCTAAATGAATTAATGAACCATTCTCCTTGTTTCCATTTCTTGCTATGTTTAGTTATCATCATTGAGCCTTTTGATATGTTGAAACTTAGTACAAGCATCAAAGGGTATGTTAGCACCAGTGATGACCTGAGTACTGCTTCCATAATGTTTAATGTAGCAAGTTAATACAAGCATCGAGGTATAATTGAACCAAGATAACCTGAGTATTGCTTGCATAAATAGACAAAAGTTAACCGTTTTCTTATGCAAATTCTGAAATGTCATCAATGATATGTTGTAGAGCATGTCCTGCGACCAATTCGCATAATACTAATGATTAACTTACAGACAGCAAGCAAAGAAAAATCATACTTCTTCCTTGTGATTCTAGTTCAGTACATCATTGAACCACTCCAAAGATATAATGTCATCAAATATCAAAACAACAATTTGCAACTTATGCTTGTAGGTTTTGTCATTAATTTTATTCAGATTAAGATCATCCAATTTGTCTTTTAAATCATTTGTCAAGATAAACATGTAAGCTTAGAAACTATTGTTTTAGACATTCCGATGCTAGACACACACTGCTGACTACCTCCTAGAAAAATAAACTGCCCCTTAGTGACCTTGTACTCTGACTCTTGCTAGACACAACCGTTGCGATGGATAAACCTCAAATCATCAAGCCATGATGAGATCCTTGTCATTTCAAGGAAAATGACGCGAATGTGATAGTGAGAGGTGTGATGCTGATGCGAGAATGTATATGCAGAATGAATCCTAATAGATGAGAGAGCTAAATGAAATCACAAACAATGCCTATTTTCCAGGTTTTCACTGTTTGTTTTTATTGCACTTTTTCCTGATTTTATGATTTTTTTGCTATTGCCAAGACGCCTGTTTGCCAGGTTTTCATCAAGGCAATGGATTTTTTTTTTTTTTTCAGGACTTTTTGTATTGTTTTTTATTTTTTTCAAGTGTAGAACCTCTTCAAATGAATGATGTTGATTGGATCTTCAAATAGGCCTCCTTCTGCTGTCGACAACTGATATGCCCCCGATCCATAGTTTGCAACGATAATGAACGGGCCTAGCCAATTTGCTTCAAACTTGCCTTTCTTTTCCTGATCTTGTTGATTTCGAGGGTTTTCTCTGAGGACCAAATCACCCACTTGAAAACTCCGTGGTTTGACTCTATGGTTGTAACTGCGAGACATGATTTGTTGGTATCCCTTCAAGTGATTAACCGTAGTTTGACATCGTTCATCAAGTAGTTCCAGCTCTTGTAACCTTGATACTCTGTACTCTTCATCATTGATTAGCCCTTTGAGTGATACTCGAAGTGAAGGGATCTCAACTTCTAGTGGTAAAATGGCTTCTGCTCCATAGACCAAAGAATAAGGAGTAGCTCCTATCGGTGTGCAAATGCTTGTTCTATAGGCCCATAATGCCGGATTTAACTGAACATGCCAATCACGACCTGCTTCATTCACTGTTTTCTTTAAAGTTTTAGAATTGTTTTGTTTGAAGCTTCAGATTGACCATTCCCCTGCAAATAATAAGGTGTGGAGTACCTGTGTTGGATGCGAAATCTTTCACATAGTTTATCAACATCTTGATTTTTAAAGGGTCTACCATTATCTGTTATAATGGAGCTAGGAATGCCATATTTGCAAATAATATGATTCAATATAAATGAAGAGATTTGTTTACCCGTAACAGTTGTCAGAGGAATAGCTTCAATCCACTTAGTGAAATATTCAGTGGCTGTAATGATAAATTTATGTCCATTTGAAAATGATGGATGTATCTTGCCAACCAAATCTAATCCCCACTAAGCGAAAGGCCACGTTGTGGTAAAAGGTTGTAATTCCTGAGCAGAAGCATGAATGAGATTCCCATGAATCTGACATTTGGCACATTTCTTCACAAAGGCGAATGATTCTTTCTCCATGTTTGGCCAGTAGTATCCTAATCTTACAAGTTTCTTCACTAAGGTTAGTCCACTTGAATGTGTCCCACAAATTCCACCATGGACCTCTTGTAAGGCTTTTTCTGATTCATTGTGTTCAAGACACCTAAGGAGGGTACCATCCAGACCACGCCGGTATAAGATGTTAGCAATTAAGGTGTAACGGGATGATTGATGAATGAAATTCCGTTTTTGATTCCTAGACAAGCCTAAGGATAAAGTAGCATCTTTCAGGTAAGTGTAAATTTGGCCATATAAGGAAGAGTCAGAATGCGTAAGATGGCAAATGATTTGTGTTTCAGGATTTTCATAGGCGGGAGAAAACAATTGTTCCACCAGGAAATCATATCATCTCTGATTATCTAACAATTGGAGTAGAGAGGCGATTGTAGCCATAGCGTCTGCTGCTTTATTATCAATGCGTGGAATTTGTATGAACTTGATGTTAACAAAGTATTTCTTGAGATCTTCCACCATTCTTTTGTAAGGTATCAACTTGTCATCTTTAGTGTGATATTCATCATTGATTTGGTTTATAACAAGTTGTGAATCGCCAAAAACTTGAAGTTCTACGATCTTCCAATCTACTGCAATTTTCATGCCAATTATCAATGCCTCATACTCAGCTATGTTGTTTGTGTAGGGAAACACTAGCAGATAAGATTTTGGGATCGTATGTCCTTGAGGTGTAATAAAAAGAATCCCTGCTCCTGAACCATGTTGAGTATAAGAACCATCAAAGTAGAGTGACCATGACTATTGAATATCTGCTATAAAAATATCGGCATCAGGAAAATCAACATGTATTGGGTGTTCTGCTAGTTGATCTATAATTACTTGTCCCTTTATAGATTTTTGATCCATATATTGAATATCAAACTCGCTTAAGATCATGACCCATTTAGCCAACCTAGCAGTTAAGGTTGCCTTGCTTAGAAGATACTTGAGTGGGTCAATCTTAGCCACAAGCTTTATTGTATGAGTCAACATGTAGTGTCGTAATTTTTGAGAAGTGAACACCACTGCTAAACAAGCTTTTTCAATGAAGGTGTAATTTAGTTCATGACTTGTTAGAGTTCTGCTGATGTAATAAATGGCTCGTTCTTTTCCTGAATAGTCTTCTTGTGCCAATAATGCTCCTAAAGATACTTCTGTGGCAGCAATATATAATATGAGGGGCGCACCTTGTATTGGTGGAGCCAATACTGGAGGATTCATGAGATATTTCTTTATTTGTTCAAAGGCTACTTCACATTTGTTCTCCCATTTGAATGGAGCATTCTTGTGCAAGAGATACGTAAATGGTAAAATCTTATCCGCCAATTGAGCAATGAATCTGCGAATGGATTGTAACCATCCCTGTAAAGAGCGTAGTTGACTGATGTTCCTTGGTGGTGAAATATCAAGGATTGCTTGTACTTTAGCTGGATCTAATTCAATTCCCTTTTCTGACACAATATATCCTAATAACTTTCCGGATTTTACTCCAAAGACACATTTCTTAGGATTAAGTCTTACTTTGAATTGTTCCATTCTTTTGAAAATTTTAGACAAGATATCAATGTGTCCTTCTCTAGTGTTAGACTTAGCAAGAAGATCATCAACATAATCCTCCATAAATGTATGCATCATGTCATGAAAGATTGTTGTCATTGCTCGTTGGTAAGTAGCTCCTGCATTTTTCAATCCGAATGGCATTATGTTCCAGCAATAAGTACCCCAAGGACATGTGAACGTTGTTTTATCTTGATCTTCTGGTGCAATCTTTATTTGGTTGTATCCTGAGAATCCATCCATTAATGAGTACATTGCATGTCTAGCAGTTAAATCCACAATCATATCAATGTTTGGTAAAGGAAAATCATCTTTAGGACATGCTTTGTTCAAATCCCTAAAATCTGTGCAAATTCTGATCCTTCCATCTGGCTTAGAAACAGGTACAATATTGGAAATCCATTCTGCATAATCGATGGATCGGATGAATCCAACGTCTAAAAGTTTCTTTAGTTCCTCTTTAACCAACAACGTAACATGAGGATGCATTTTTCTGAGTTTTTGTTTTATAGGCCTTGCCCACGGTGTAATAGATAAATGATGCATGATGAGATCTGGATCTAATCCCAGCATATCTCCGTAGGACCATGCAAAACTAACTTGATTATCTTTGAGAAATTCTGTGAATTTAGGTACTTCTTCATCTGTAAGAGATGCAGCCAATTGCAACACTTTAGGCTTTTCTGTGGCACTGATATTGAGTGCCTCTGTTGGTTCAATCAAAATGGAAGATTTTTCCTGATAGTACTCCGAAAGAGTGTCAAGTTTCCCATCCTCTGGCACCTTTGAAAGGTTTTCACCATTGGATACGCTTTTTATTTTTCTCTTTTCTTGATCTAATACTACCTTTGCTAGGTTTTCACCATTAGATCTTTCTTTTATGTTATTTATTTCATAGCTGAGAAACTTGGCACTTTCCTGTCGAAAAATCTGATCTGGTGATTCCCTAGTGGAACTTGTTTCGGGAAGGGAAGAACAAAGAAATTTTATTGTGGTTTCATCATTTGGAAAAGTTGGGACATCAATGGGTGCGATTTGTTCCCAATCAATGAGTTTGGGATGAACCAAAGGTAACGAATCATTAGATTGAGTAAGGTCTTTGGCTGTGAGGGTCATGATGTTATTCTCAACATTATTATAGGGGAGATCTATGATGGTATCCTCCTCAAAATGATCTATCTCACTTTGAATCGAATTGGTCTCACTAGAATCCTGATCACTTTGTAAGACACAATCAAGCTAAGGTCTTGAGCTTTCTCCTTGTAAGAATGTAGGTGAGAATTTGTGTATGACATCCACCCGTTTATCTCTCCATAATTCATCGTCATAGATGGTGTCCCATTCATATTCATTGGAGTCAGTGTCAGAATCATTTTCTTGCATTTGTAGAATGTTTCCAGCTGACTCCTCATTGGATGTTAAGTGTGCTACTTCTTCCTTAATATCCTCAACATATCCTAACCCAGTTTTATCCTTTGGGTGCATTGTTTTTAATTGGACAGGTTCAACAATACCTTCTTTTCTTTTACCTAGAGGGCCATTTCCTTCATAACCCTTTCCATATTGTTGTGTGGGTAACTTGATATGTTGCATGGATTCTTCTTCATCTTTGTAGAGCCAATCAAAAATAGCTCTATCTTCCTCTTCAGTTCCTTTGATAAACCTCCCATTAAACTTGGTGATGGGGGTTGAAGTTGAGGCTAAAACTGTTGCAGCTTGTTGTGTGGATGCCGATGGTTGACCATGGGATCTTGGAGATAGGGGTAGATTAGAGAGAGATAAAGAATATTCTCCCACCCCCTTGTCTTTTAGTTTTAGCTTGCTACCAACATTGTTTATCATTTCTTGCACTTGTTCTTTGTTTTTGGGAGTAGAGATGGCCAAAGCCTCTCTGTTATGCGAGACGAATGTGTCTTGAGTTGCTCTTAGGTTAGAACAAGTTTGACTACTATTGTGATCAGCTGGTATTGTTACTTCTTGTCCATCATATGGAAACTTCAAACATTGATGGTAAGTAGATGGGACAACTTGCATGTCATGAATCCATGGACGAGCCAATAGTATGTTATAGGTTAGATCTTGATCGAGAACTTGACAAAAAGTATTCTTCACAACCGGTCCCACTCTGATTGGTAACATGATGAATCCTTTTGAAGTCCTTTCCTCATCGTCATAGGCCTTGATTGTAATTTTTCCCCTTGGGTCTATAGAGTCTGTTGAATATCCCAAAGCTAGGACCAATTTCAAAGTACAAATATTTAATCCAGCTCCCCCATCTATAAGGACACGTCTAATGCGGGCTTTGTGAACCATGACTTCTAAGTACAGTGATGAATTATGTGGATGGGTTATGGATGAATCATCTCTTTCAGAAAAAGATAAACATGTGTTGGAGGACAAGTGTCCCACCATGGCTTGAAATTTATTGGTATCTAAATCAGGAGATACGGTCATATCAATAAGAGCCTTTTCCAGAATGTCCTTATGTGCAGGTGATAACTTCAAGAGCTCCAAGATAGAAATTTGGGCTGATGTTTTTCATAATTGCTCAACCAAATTGTATTGACTTGGAGGGGGAATAGCTGCTTTAGATGAGCTTCCTTTGACAATGATCTTGGCTTGTCCCCTTGTAGTAACATTGACCTCTTGATATTCTGGCTTACCTTTGATTCAGATAGCATTGATTTGAGGGTCATCAGTATAGATATGATTGTTAATAATGTCTTGGATGTGATTAACATTCTTGCCCTTATCATTCAAGGATTCCCCTTTGTGATAATTAGGGAGTGGGTTTTTGAATGCTTGATGATCATTATTGACATTATGTCCCTCAACCGTGATGGTACAATTATTAATCAAATCTTGAACAATATTCTTTAACCCGTGGCAATTGTTTGTCTTATGACCTTTGCACCTATGATAATCACAGAAGTGTGAGTCATTCCACGATGGTGGTTTAACTGAAGGTTCATAGTCTTTTTGTGGTGGCAATGTAATAGCATTTTGATTCAATAATTCTTTGAGAATGGATTCCAAAGATTGACCCAAGGGAGTGAAATTCTGTCGATTTGAAAAATATGACGGTCTGGGTGTATCGGGATTGCCAAATTATTTCCATGAGTATTAGTTGTGTTTCTTTGATTAGAATCATTGCCTTGGGCATTAGAAAGTCCAACATTATTGTTACGTTGAGCACCTGACACATTTAGAATGACGGGTTTTGAATTTATGTTGTTAGCACCCACTGCCCCATCATTTCCAACATTTTTATTTCGGGTCCAAAATTGTGACTTGTCATTGTTGGTATTATGATTGTTGTTGTTGTTGTACGAATTTGAACCCTCTTTATCAATTTTTAGAACTCCACACTTGATCAATGCTCCCTCAATCATGATTGCGTTTTCAATCAACTTTTCAAATGATGGAGGACAATGAAGGTTGAGTCTATAACTCATTTCTTGATTAAGACTATCGATAAAGATTTCCATCTTTTCCTTTTCAGGAACAGGACGAGAATATCTAGCAAATGTTTTTCTCCATCTTTGCAAAAATGTAGTGAAAGATTCCCCTACTTTTTGTTTTATCTTACAAAGATCAAGCATAGTTATCTGATGTTGGATGTTGTAAGAGTATTGTGATATAAATTTATTCATCAACTCTTCAAAGGTTTTGATGGGGGGAGTGATCTTTGAAAGCCACTCCATGGATTTTCCACCCAAACTTCGTGGAAACAATCGCATTAAGTAGGTGTCTTCATGAGAAAATTCTAAACTCATATTTCAGAAATCCCTTATATGTTCAATGGGGTCAGTTTTCCCATTATATCTATCAAACTTAGGGATTTCACAATGTTTTGGAAAAGGAATCATTTGAAGATTTCTATCAAATGGATAAGGACATATCTCCTCCAAAACATACTTCTTTGTTGTTCCCCCTTGTATTTCTTGTAGTTTCCCTTGTAGTTCCTTGACCTGTTGAGTAAGGACACTAACATTGTCAAGAGGGGTTTTAGGACTTTCTTTAAACCTCTCCATGTCAAAATTTGATGGTAACTTAGCTCCTTGCATAGCTAAATTATAAAAATATTTTTCCTTGTTTCGTTCCATCATCTTGTCCATAAGAACATGGAAGTTTGGATCTTGTTCAGCCTTTTGGAGTTTTTCTTCTGTTATTTCTTCCATTGTTGAAAAATGCCAAGGAATCTCTTCCTTCTCAGTATTATCACCCATTTCACTTGTTATGCTTTTTTCTTTTTCCAACTTCTTTTGAGATCTTGTGACAACAGGCATAAGCTTTATTCAAACTCTACTACCTTTGATCAAAGGAATGAAGTAGTGCAATAGTGATGAAAGTCAATATAGAATGAAGATTCTATGACTTAAGAGATTTTTAATCTTTAGTTCGTGATTCTTTTAGTGAAAGGATGAAAATCCTGTTTGTGGGAATTAAACCAAAGATTGAAAAATAAAGGCGATTTTGGCACTTTGTGAAGTTTGATCTTAGTTTTGTAGATAGATGAATTTAGTGGATGCCTAAATTTTTTTGGACTCTCAATTGCAAAATTTGATTTGGATAAGTAGCATATGTGATTGCAAGTTGGTAAAAATGAGAAGGATGACTATGCCCCGATTTCTGAAAATCCAGAAAATCACACCTAAAGTTCGGAAGATAGATGCGCCAAAACAGAGACTGAATGCGCTAAAACAGAGCATAGATGCGTTGAAACAGTGCACGGATGCGCTGAAATAGAGACCCAATGCACTAAAATAGAGACCCAATGCACTAAAACAGAAACCCAATGTGCTAAGACAGAGACCCAATGCACTAAGATAGAGACCCAATGCATTAAAACAGAAACCCAATGCGCCAAGACAGAGACCCAATGTGCTAAAATAGTTCTAAGGCCGACATGTTTTTGATAGTTTGGAAAAATTTTCTTGTTTTGGATGATCTTAATCTAATTTAAATGTGAAAAACACAGCATAGAAGCAAACAATTGTTTTTTAATCCTAAGATCTAAACAAAGAGTGTATGTTCTTGAGATTTCCATAGGTTTTAAACAAGATAAGCAGTTCAATCAGACTCACTCTTAATTTGTCAAATAGGTCATCATCATAATCACAGCCCACAGCTTAAAATCGCGTCGACTCACACAGCCTTGTCACCCCCTAGAGGGTGCCCGTGTTTTTGTCTTTTCCAGGTGCGTACTCAAAGTGACAGAAGTGGATACCGAATCCCTTGAGCAAACAATCCGTGGCGACTATATGGTGAGTGTCTTGGGGGAAGATTCTTTCCTCCCCTTGCACCGTGATTAAAATGATGTTTGGTTACTAACACGGCTGGCCTCTACACTAGGTTCGTAGTAAGTCTTTCCGTTCGGCATGACAATAGATATACTCCCTCGAGAGACCTCCCAACCTTTAGAACAAAGTCTTTGGGGATGGTTATCCTGTCTACTGCCGTCAAGTTGGATTTTCATACACAACTTACTTTTGATTATAGTGGGTTGGAAACCTTGGCTTTAGGTGTTCCCACTTAGGTCGTTCCTATAGGGTGAGTACTTTTTCCCACTACGGCAGGCCTTCTAAAGGATGTAATAAAGCATTAAATTGCATAAAATAAAAGGTAAGTCTGGTATTCTGATCACCCAGTTAAGGGGAGAGCATAGACCTATTATCCACAATCACAACATGCAAATAATGGTTCAATTTTAAAACCCAAATTGAAAGTTTTTCTATTCTAAGTGAAGATGTTGCTTCACTAAAAACATGGGATTCATTTTAACCAAAAGAAAAATACGTTTGGTGACTATCCTAGGATTGATTAATCCAGAATTAAGTGTCTACCCTAAGATTGGTTCATTCTGTTTAAAAATAACATCAAAAAAAATTTGTCCGCTGATTGCGTTGGAATCAGAATTAAAATTTTTACAAATGAATGCGCCGAAATAGAATCTATATGCGCTGAAACAGGAGTTGTATGTGTCGAAACAAGACACGTATGCACTAAAAGATCTGGTAAATGCACCGAAACAGTCACCGTATGCGCCGAAATAGGTTACGAATGCGCTGAAAGAATTCCCAGGGATGCGCCAAAATAGGGTTTCTATGCGCTGAAAGAGGTCACGAATGTGCTAGATCAGGTCATGTATGTGCCAAAACAGTCATCGTATGCGCTAAAACAAACTTCGTATGCGCTAAACCGCGGTTTTTGTCTGTCACCTGCCAGAAAAATTCTGCAAAATAGAAGTTAAATGCGGGGCTTGGCCCCACGATGGGCGCCAGAAATGTGTATGAAAAAATGCGTCAATTAAATTGAATGTAATCTAATACACCAATGAAACATTAGATTGAAGAAAACTAAATAAATAAATCAAACGCAAACTCTAAACAACAGCTTCTTCAAATTTGTTCCATTGTCCTCTATCTCCAAGGTTTCGCTTCAATATGTTTGCTCTCAGTTGTGCAAACATAGCTTATACAATGGCACTTGAGAGAATGAGATTATTAAAATGCATATGCATCTACAAGATTGAGCTTATTGAATTGAAATGCTATGAAATGCTTAATATGCGACTATAATAACTACGCATGAAAGTATGAGATTCGAGGTCCTTTTTAGTTCATGAAAGAGTTGTATTTATAGATTTTTGAAGGTAGGAATTCGATTGGCCAAGATTGATGGTCGAGTTCAAACCTGTTGAAATGAATTGTGAGAGATCGAGAATTCGAAAAGATAGAATTCTGAGAGACAAAAAATGAAGAGACAAATTGAAAGGTCTCTCATAATTAAATAAATATTTAATTATGTGTGAGAGAAATGTGAAAAAGGCTTTAATTAAATATTGTAAATATTTAATTATGAGAAAAGGAAAAAGCCTTTTAATTAAATATTGAGAATATTTAATTTTTGTGAGAGAAGTGGGAATTTGGAAAATGATTAAATATTGAAAATATTTAATTAAATGTGGAGGGAAGAATAATAATTTAAATTTAGAATTTAAACTTTGATAATTAATGTAAATAAATTGTGAAATTTATTTAATTAATTAAGAGGAAGATAGCATTAATTAAATAAAGTTCGTTTATTTAATTAATTTAGAAGAATTAGAAAATGAACAATATAAATAAATAATTAAATTTATTAATATGTAGAAGACTTAAGAAACATTAATTAAATAATTCATATTTAATTAATTAACAGGTTCGATCGACCGTGACCATTTTTAGATGTGTACAGGACTTATCACCTCACGTGAAGAAAGATTTTGGGATCCAAAAGTAAAACCACCCTGGTGGAATGACGCAGACTATTGTAACTTTCATAATAACAAGGGACACAAGACAAATGACCGTATGGAGTTAAAACATCTAGTCCAAGAATTGATTGATAATAAAAAGGTATTCATAGAAGGAAATCAAACTAGAAATGATCATACTACATTTAAAGATCCTTTGCCAGATTATGAAAAGGGATAATCTTCTTCTACAAATAGTAAAGGTAAAAGTGACAACTACGTTTATGATGGTACAATCTTTTGTGTCTTTGCGATTGAGAGTGATGCTGTCACTAGTAATCAAATTGGTAACAATGGAACCAATGAAATTATACCATTAGATCTAATCCCAAACATAGACACATCCAACAATCAGATAAATGTCTTAAAAATTAGGGAAAGCCAAGACTACCAATCGGTTAATGTAATGACAAGGGAGAAATCCAAGGTAATATTGAAAGGAGTTGCATCTAAAACCACCACTCCCCCTTCAAGTGAATACAACATTATCGATCAACTACAGAAAATACCAGCATGAATATCGATATTAGAACTCCTTAAAATCTCGCCATCTCATAAGGAATTTTTGGAACAAGCTCTTGTGGCCACCATGGTACCCAACAACCTGGATGGTTTCCAATTTCAAGCTATGGTAGGACATTTAACCATGCCTCATTTTCTATCATTCTCTGAACAAGATGATGTATCACTTAATCATCCACATAATACTACACTTCACATTGAAGTATTGATCCACAAACACCATGTCAAATGTTTCCTAATAGATGGTGGAGCTGGCTTAAACATTTGCACTTTAAAATTGATCTGTGCACTAGGTTATTTTGATAATTCTATTGATGCCCAAAGGAAAATGATAATAAAATCCTATGACGAAGAAGAGAGATCCTACAAGGGATTTATCATATTGCCTATTCAAGCAGGACCGATGGTGAAGAATATAGCTTGCCAAGTGCTAGAAAAAGAGTTAACTTATAATATACTCTTAGGATGTCCATGGATTCATGAAATGCAAGTGGTGCCTTCAAATTATCATCAATGTTTAAAATTTCCATTCAATGGCCAAGAAGTGACTATATCAGCAAACTGCAACAATCCCCAACATTGTAATATGCTAAAAATAGCTCAAGACACCTTTGTGCCCCATAATAGAGAAGCAAGCTCTTCTAGTTCATCTAACGGTGAAAAGAAACTAAAAATTGTATCCAAATGGGTTGAGAAAAAGGACCAATCAAAGGATAAAATTGTTGTTGATTCCACTTTATCAGATGATAAGGGTCATTTGAATTCTCTGTCACAACAATTTCAAGAAAATATCCATTTAACTAACAAAGGAATGAGAGAATATTCCATTGGGAAATCTCTATGTCTTCCATACTTGCTGCCATCTCCAAAATCATATGGGTAGCCATCAAAAACAACACACCAATCATCACAACCTACAACCATTTTGGATGAAATATTTATAAAAGCAGGTACTCTAGAAGACGAATCAAAAGACAAGGCCATCCTTAATTGGCTATACAAAGATGAAGAAACATCTACATTAGCAAATGTCAGCATAAAGATAGATCAGTATGGCAAAGGAAAAGCTATCTTAGAGAAAATGGGGTATGAAGGACAAGGAAATATTGGAAAAAGAAAGGAAGGCATCATAAGACCCATTCAACCTCTTACACTTCATCCAAAAGACAAAACAAGATTGGGTTATTCAGAGGAAGCAAAACAAGAGATGACTAAAAAGGCGGTTGAAAGAATCCTTCAAATGAGAGATAGTTCTGAAACGGATTCCAATAAGTATGAGTAGGATCTTCACTCTGACGTATCACACACAGAAATAAAAATTGACATCATAAAAGAGTATGCACCCACGCACGAGGAGGGACAAAGCTCGGGGAATAGAACACTTGTATTTGAATCACAAAATATCGATGACTCAAGTGAGGATGGACAGACATCGAATGAGCTAGATGACTTGGAGGAAAGTAATATCATAGACCTTGACATCCCTATTGAAAACCTTTACACCCTAGCTATTGGACCCCTCACTGTCATTGACCTTAGTCAATTTGATGACTTTTTACCCTTATGGCATCCTGAACTTATTAATTGGGAACCCAGTGAACCTATCAATATGCCCATCTTTGTAAATGATGTCTCTATTGTTAACTATCTTTGTTGTGATGATAGTGATGCAAATTATAATCGTAAATCTCATAATGACACGTTCAGTCAGGAGGGTGTCAAATCTTCTAGTTGCAAAATTGAAAGCAGGAATAATATATCTATTGGTGAAAACCATTCAATGGCAACATTAGATCTCGAAAAAGTAAAAATAAAGAATGCATCTGAATGTGAAAACCTCTTAGATGCACCGAAAGATGGGGTATTTGACACCCTTCTAGAGCATTATCATGAAATATCATCAGTACTGGTGGAGCCTACACAGTCTATAAATATTGGCACAATAGAAAAGGCAAAAACCTTACATCTGGCAACATCTATGACTGAACAAGAAAAGCCAGAATTTTTCAAGTTCTTTGAGGACAAAAGCATTATCTTTGTTTGTTCATACTCTAACATGCCAGGTTTAGATCCAGAACTTTTAATGCATCATTTATCTCTACCATCTGGGATAAAACTTGTGAAATAAAAACTAAGTAAAATGCATCCACATATTGCCTTGATGGTAAAAGTTGAGCTGAAAAAGTTGTTAGATGCAGGATTCATCAGATCTATTGATTATGTGGAGTGGATATCTAATATTTTACCTATATCTAAAATAGACAATAGTATCAGAATATGTACCAATTTTAGTGATCTTAACAAGGCATGTCCAAAGGATGATTTTCCATTACCAAATATTGACATCATTGTGAACTTAACAATAGGACATGCCATGTTATCAATAATGGATGGTTTCTCGGGTTACAACCAAATCAAGATAGCCCCAGATGATCAGGAGAAAATAGCATTCACTTGTCCATGGGGAACCTTTTCTTGGAATGTCATGCCCTTTGGGTTGAAAAATGTAGGGGCCACATATCAACGAGCAATGACCACCATCTTC
>CM021100.1:70624385-70759218 GCA_007115665.2 Sequoiadendron giganteum
TTATATGTTATGTATGTATGATGATGTAATGATGATAATATTTCTTTTATGATGTATGTATGGAATGCAATATATAAGATGTGAATTCTTTTTAGATGAGATGTGTAATGTATGATGATGATGATGAAGAAAAATGCACTTATGTAATTATCTTATGATATATGATCTAATGACGTAAAAAAATGAATGCAATTTCTTACTTTATGAATGTATAAAATATGCAGATGTATATGTTAATGAATGATGAATGATAATCATGCCTATAATGTAATGAATGCCTATGATTTATAATAATGGAAAATGATATGATAAGGAATATGATAATGAGATGATGAGATGCAACAAATGTCCAGTCTTACTAAACCATTGTAAAAAAAAAAGATATTGTAAGAATGTGATCCACCCTCAAAAATCTATTTAAAAGGAACCTCAAGATGGAAATGAATTATGCAATCCTAAATGAATTAATGCAACCCTAAATGAATTAATGAACCATTCTCCTTGTTGCCATTTCTTGCTATGTTTAGTTATCATCGTTGAGCCTTTTGATATGTTGAAAGTTACTACAAGCATCAAAGGGTATGTTAGCACCAGTGATGACCTAAGTACTACTTCCATAATGTTTAATGTAGCAAGTTAATACAAGCATCGAGGTATAATTGAACCAAGATGACCTAAGTATTGCTTGCATAAACAGACAAAAGTTAACCGTTTTCTTATGCAAATTCCAAAATGTCATCAATGATATGTTGTAGAGCATGTCCCGCGACCAATTCACATAATACTAATGATTAACTTACAGACAACAAGCAAAGAAAAATCATACTTCTTCCTTGTGATTCTAGTTTAGTACATCATTGAACCACTCCAAAGATATGATGTCATCAAATATCAAAACAACAATTTGCAACTTATGCTTGTAGGTTTTGTCATTAATTTTATTCAGATTAAGATCATCCAATTTGTCTTTTAAATCATCTCTCAAAATAAACATGTAAGCTCATAAACTATTGTTTTAGACATTCCGATGCTAGACACACGCTGCTGACTCTTGCTAGACACAACCGTTGTGATGGATAAACCTCAAATCATCAAGCCATGATGAGATCCTTGTCATTTCAAGGAAAATGATGCGAATGTGATAGTGAGGTGTGTGATGTTGATGCGAGAATGTATATGCAGAATGAGTCCTAATAGATGAGAGAGCTAAATGAAATCACAAACAATGCCTGTTTGCCAGGTTTTCACTATTTGTTTTTATTGCACTTTTTCCTGATTTTATGACTTTTTTGCTATTACCAAGATGCTTGTTTGCTAGGTTTTCATCAAGGCAATGGATTTTTTTTTTTTTTTTAATTTCTGGACTTTTTGTATTGTTTTTAGTTTTTTTTTCAAGTGTAGAACCTCTTCAAATGAATGTTGTTGACCGGATCTTCAAACAGGTCTCCTTCTGTTGTCGACAACTGATATGCCCCCGATCCATAGTTTGCAATGATAACGAATGGGCCTAGCCAATTTGCTTCAAACTTGCCTT
Source organism: Sequoiadendron giganteum (assembly GCA_007115665.2). NCBI lineage: Eukaryota > Viridiplantae > Streptophyta > Pinopsida > Cupressales > Cupressaceae > Sequoiadendron > Sequoiadendron giganteum. The sequence continues at coordinate 70,625,920 of CM021100.1, forward strand.
TCTTTTCCTGATCTTGTTGATTTCGAGGGTTTTCTCTGAGGACCAAATCACCCACTTGAAAACTCTGTGGTTTGACTTTGTGGTTGTAACTGCGAGACATGATTTGTTGGTATCCCTTCAAGTGATTAACCGCAGTTTGACGTCGTTCATCAAGTAGTTCCAGCTCTTGTAACCTTGATACTCTATAGTCTTCATCATTGATTAGCCCTTTGAGTGATACTCAAAGTGAAGGGATCTCAACTTCCAGTGGTAAAATAGCTTCTGCTCCATAGACCAAAGAATAAGGAGTAGCTCTTGTTGGTGTGCAAATGCTAGTTCTATAGGCCCATAATGCTGGATTTAATTGAACATGCCAATCATGACCTACTTCATTCACTGTTTTCTTTAAAATTTTCAGAATTGTTTTTTGAAGCTTTAGCTTGACCATTCCCCTATGGATAATAAGGTGTGGAGTACCTGTGTTGGATGCGAAATTTTTCACATAGTTCATCAACATCTTGATTTTTAAAGGGTCTACCATTATCTATTATAATAGAGCTAGGAATGCCATATCTGCAAATAATATGATTCAAGATAAATGAAGAGATTTGTTTACTTGTAACAGTTGTCAAAGGAACAACTTCAATCCACTTAGTGAAATATTCAGTGGCTGTAATGATAAATTTGTGTCCATTTGAAGATGATGGATGTATCTTGCCAACCAAATCTAATCCCCACTAAGCAAAAGGCCATGTTATGGTAAAAGGTTGTAATTCTTGAGCAGGAGCATGAATGAGATTCCCATGAATCTGGCATTTGGCACATTTCTTCACAAAGGTGAATGATTCTTTCTCCATGTTTGACTAGTAGTATCCTAATCTTACAAGTTTCTTTGCTAAGGTTAGTCCACTTGAATGTGTCCCACAAATTCCACCATGGACCTCTTGTAAGGCTTTTTCTGATTCATCGCGTTCAAGCCACCTAAGGAGGGTACCATCCAGACCACGCCGGTATAAGATGTTAGCAATTAAGGTGTAACGAGATGATTGATGAATGAAATTCCGTTTTTGATTCCTAGACAAACCTAAGGGTAAAGTGGTATCTTTCAGGTAAGTGTAAATTTGGCCATATAAGGAAGAGTCAGAACTCGTAAGATGGCAAATGATTTTTGTTTCAAGATTGTCATGGGTGGGAGAAAACAATTGTTCCACCAAAAAATCATACCGTCTCTGATTATCTAACAATTGGAGTAGAGAGGTGATTGTAGCCATAGCATCTGCTGCTTTATTATCAATGTGTGGAATCTGTATGAACTTGATGTTAACAAAGTATTTCTTGAGATCTTCCACTATTCTTTTGTAAGGTATCAACTTGTCATCTTTAGTGTGATATTCATCATTGATTTGGTTTATAACAAGTTGTGAATCGCCAAAAACCTGAAGTTCTGCGATCTTCCAATCTACTACAATTTTCATGTCGATTATCAATGCCTCATACTTAGCTATGTTGTTTGTGCAAGGAAACACTAGCCGGTAAGATTTTGGGATCGTATGTCCTTGAGGTGTAATAAAAAGAATTCCTACTCCTGAACCATGTTGAGTATAAGAACCATCAAAGTAGAGTGACCATGACTATTGAATATCTGCTGTAAAAATATCGACATCAGGAAAATCAACATGTATTGGGTGTTCTGCTAGCATTGGTGCTTCTGCTAGTTGATCTTCAATTACTTGTCCCTTTATAGATTTTCAATCCATATACTGAATATCAAACTCACTTAAGATCATGACCTATTTAGCCAACCTGCCAGTTAAGGTTGCCTTGCTTAGAAGATACTTGAGTGGGTCAATCTTAGCCACAAGCTTTACTGTATGAGTCAACATGTAGTGTCATAATTTTTGAGAACTGAACACCACTACTAAACAAGCTTTTTCAATGAAGGTATAATTTAGCTCGTGACTTGTTAGAGTTCTGTTGATGTAATAAATGGCTCATTCTTTTCTTGAATAGTCTTCTTGTGCCAATAATGCTCCTAAAGATACTTCTGTGGCAGCAATATATAATATGAGGGCCGCACCTTGTATTGGTGGAGCCAATATTGGAGGATTCATGAGATATTGCTTTATTTGTTCAAAGGTTGCTTCACATTTGTTCTCCCATTTGAATGAAACATTCTTGTGCAAGAGATATGTAAATGGTAAACTCTTATCCACCAATTAAGCAATGAATCTGCGAATGGATTGTAACCGTCCCTATAAAGAGCGTAGTTGACTGATGTTCCTTGGTGGTGACATATCAAGGATTGCTTGTACTTTAGTTGGATCCACTTCAATTCCCTTTTCTGACACAATGTATCCTAATAACTTTCCGGATTTTACTCCAAAGACACATTTCTTAGGATTAAGTCTTACTTTGAATTGTTCCATTCTTTTGAAAATTTTAGACAAGATATCAATGTGTCCTTCTCTAGTGTTAGACTTGGCAAGAAGATCATCAACATAATCCTCCATAAATGTATGCATCATGTCATGAAAAATTGTTGTCATTGCTTGTTGGTAAGTAGCTCCTACATTTTTCAATCCGAATGGCATTACGTTCTAGCAATAAGTACCCCAAGGACATGTGAACGTTGTTTTATCCTGATCTTCTAGTGCAATCTTTATTTGGTTGTATCCTAAGAATCCATCCATTAATGAGTACATTGCATGTCCAGCAGTTAAATCCACAATCATATCAATGTTTGGTAAAGGAAAATCATCTTTAGGACATGCTTTGTTCAAATCCCTAAAATCTGTGCAAATTCTGATCCTTCCATCTGGCTTAGAAACAGGTACAATATTGGAAATCCATTCTGCATAATCGATGGATCGGATGAATCCAACGTCTAAAAGTTTCTTTAGTTCCTCTTTAACCAACAACGTAACATGAGGATGCATTTTTCTGAGTTTTTGTTTTATAGGCCTTGCCCACGGTGTAATAGATAAATGATGCATGATGAGATCTGGATCTAATCCCAGCATATCTCCGTAGGACCATGCAAAACTAACTTGATTATCTTTGAGAAATTCTGTGAATTTAGGTACTTCTTCATCTGTAAGAGATGCAGCCAATTGCAACACTTTAGGCTTTTCTGTGGCACTGATATTGAGTGCCTCTGTTGGTTCAATCAAAATGGAAGATTTTTCCTGATAGTACTCCGAAAGAGTGTCAAGTTTCCCATCCTCTGGCACCTTTGAAAGGTTTTCACCATTGGATACGCTTTTTATTTTTCTCTTTTCTTGATCTAATACTACCTTTGCTAGGTTTTCACCATTAGATCTTTCTTTTATGTTATTTATTTCATAGCTGAGAAACTTGGCACTTTCCTGTCGAAAAATCTGATCTGGTGATTCCCTAGTGGAACTTGTTTCGGGAAGGGAAGAACAAAGAAATTTTATTGTGGTTTCATCATTTGGAAAAGTTGGGACATCAATGGGTGCGATTTGTTCCCAATCAATGAGTTTGGGATGAACCAAAGGTAACGAATCATTAGATTGAGTAAGGTCTTTGGCTGTGAGGGTCATGATGTTATTCTCAACATTATTATAGGGGAGATCTATGATGGTATCCTCCTCAAAATGATCTATCTCACTTTGAATCGAATTGGTCTCACTAGAATCCTGATCACTTTGTAAGACACAATCAAGCTAAGGTCTTGAGCTTTCTCCTTGTAAGAATGTAGGTGAGAATTTGTGTATGACATCCACCCGTTTATCTCTCCATAATTCATCGTCATAGATGGTGTCCCATTCATATTCATTGGAGTCAGTGTCAGAATCATTTTCTTGCATTTGTAGAATGTTTCCAGCTGACTCCTCATTGGATGTTAAGTGTGCTACTTCTTCCTTAATATCCTCAACATATCCTAACCCAGTTTTATCCTTTGGGTGCATTGTTTTTAATTGGACAGGTTCAACAATACCTTCTTTTCTTTTACCTAGAGGGCCATTTCCTTCATAACCCTTTCCATATTGTTGTGTGGGTAACTTGATATGTTGCATGGATTCTTCTTCATCTTTGTAGAGCCAATCAAAAATAGCTCTATCTTCCTCTTCAGTTCCTTTGATAAACCTCCCATTAAACTTGGTGATGGGGGTTGAAGTTGAGGCTAAAACTACTGCAGCTTGTTGTGTGGATGTCAATGGTTGACCATGGGATCTCAGAGATAGGGGTAGATTAGAGAGAGATAAAGAATATTCTCCCACCCCCTTGTCTTTCAGTTTTATCTTGCTGCCAAAATTGCTTATCATTTCTTGCACTTGTTCTTTGTTTTTGGGAGTAGAGATGGCCAAAGCCTCTTTGTTATGCGAGATGAATATGTCCTGAGTTGCTCTTAGGTTAGAATAAGTTTGACTACTATTGTGATCAGTTGGTATTGTTACTTCTTTCCCATCATATGGAAACTTCAAACATTGATGGTAAGTAGATGGGATAGCTTGCATGTCATGAATCCATGGATGACCCAATAGTATGTTATAGGTTAGATCTCGATCGAGAACTTGACAAAAAGTATTCTTCACAACAGGTCCCACTCTGATTGGTAACATGATGAGTCCTTTTGAAGTCCTTTCCTCATCATCATAGGCCTTGATTGTAATTTTTCTCCTTGGGTCTATAGAGTCTGCTGAATATCCCAAAGCTAGGACCAATTTCAAAGTACAAATATTTAATCCAGCTCCCCCATCTATAAGGACACGTCTAATGCGGGCTTTGTGAACCATGACTTCTAAGTAGAGTGATGAATTATGTGGATGGGTTATGGATGAATCATCTCTTTCAGAAAAAGATAAACATGTGTTGGAGGACAAGTGTCCCACCATGGCTTGAAATTTATTGGTATCTAGATCAGGAGATACGGTCATATCAATAAGAGCCTTTTCCAGAATGTCCTTATGTGCAGGTGATAACTTCAAGAGCTCCAAGATAGAAATTTGGGCTGATGTTTTTCGTAATTGCTCAACCAAATTGTATTGACTTGGAGGGGGAATAGCTGCTTTAGATGAGCCGCCTTTGACAATGATCTTGGCTTGTCCCCTTGTAGTAACATTGACCTCTTGATATTCTAGCTTACCTTTGATTCAGATAGCATTGATTTGAGGGTCATCAGTATAGATATGATTGATAATAATGTCTTGGATGTGATTAACATTCTTGCCCTTATCATTCAAGGATTCCCCTTTGTGATAATTAGGGAGCGGGTTTTTGAATGCTTGATGATCATTATTGACATTATGTCCCTCAACCGTGATGGTACAATTATTAATCAAATCTTGAACAATATTCTTTAACCCGTGGCAATTGTTTGTCTTATGACCTTTGCACCTATGATAATCACAGAAGTGTGAGTCATTCCACGATGGTGGTTTAACTGAAGGTTCATAGTCTTTTTGTGGTGGCAATGTAATAGCATTTTGATTCAATAATTCTTTGAGAATGGATTCCAAAGATTGACCCAAGGGAGTGAAATTCTGTCGATTTGAAAAATATGACGGTCTGGGTGTATCGGGATTGCCAAATTATTTCCATGAGTATTAGTTGTGTTTCTTTGATTAGAATCATTGCCTTGGGCATTAGAAAGTCCAACATTATTGTTACGTTGAGCACCTGACACATTTAGAATGACGGGTTTTGAATTTATGTTGTTAGCACCCACTGCCCCATCATTTCCAACATTTTTATTTCGGGTCCAAAATTGTGACTTGTCATTGTTGGTATTATGATTGTTGTTGTTGTTGTACGAATTTGAACCCTCTTTATCAATTTTTAGAACTCCACACTTGATCAATGCTCCCTCAATCATGATTGCGTTTTCAATCAACTTTTCAAATGATGGAGGACAATGAAGGTTGAGTCTATAACTCATTTCTTGATTAAGACTATCGATAAAGATTTCCATCTTTTCCTTTTCAGGAACAGGACGAGAATATCTAGCAAATGTTTTTCTCCATCTTTGCAAAAATGTAGTGAAAGATTCCCCTACTTTTTGTTTTATCTTACAAAGATCAAGCATAGTTATCTGATGTTGGATGTTGTAAGAGTATTGTGATATAAATTTATTCATCAACTCTTCAAAGGTTTTGATGGGGGGAGTGATCTTTGAAAGCCACTCCATGGATTTTCCACCCAAACTTCGTGGAAACAATCGCATTAAGTAGGTGTCTTCATGAGAAAATTCTAAACTCATATTTCAGAAATCCCTTATATGTTCAATGGGGTCAGTTTTCCCATTATATCTATCAAACTTAGGGATTTCACAATGTTTTGGAAAAGGAATCATTTGAAGATTTCTATCAAATGGATAAGGACATATCTCCTCCAAAACATACTTCTTTGTTGTTCCCCCTTGTATTTCTTGTAGTTTCCCTTGTAGTTCCTTGACCTGTTGAGTAAGGACACTAACATTGTCAAGAGGGGTTTTAGGACTTTCTTTAAACCTCTCCATGTCAAAATTTGATGGTAACTTAGCTCCTTGCATAGCTAAATTATAAAAATATTTTTCCTTGTTTCGTTCCATCATCTTGTCCATAAGAACATGGAAGTTTGGATCTTGTTCAGCCTTTTGGAGTTTTTCTTCTGTTATTTCTTCCATTGTTGAAAAATGCCAAGGAATCTCTTCCTTCTCAGTATTATCACCCATTTCACTTGTTATGCTTTTTTCTTTTTCCAACTTCTTTTGAGATCTTGTGACAACAGGCATAAGCTTTATTCAAACTCTACTACCTTTGATCAAAGGAATGAAGTAGTGCAATAGTGATGAAAGTCAATATAGAATGAAGATTCTATGACTTAAGAGATTTTTAATCTTTAGTTCGTGATTCTTTTAGTGAAAGGATGAAAATCCTGTTTGTGGGAATTAAACCAAAGATTGAAAAATAAAGGCGATTTTGGCACTTTGTGAAGTTTGATCTTAGTTTTGTAGATAGATGAATTTAGTGGATGCCTAAATTTTTTTGGACTCTCAATTGCAAAATTTGATTTGGATAAGTAGCATATGTGATTGCAAGTTGGTAAAAATGAGAAGGATGACTATGCCCCGATTTCTGAAAATCCAGAAAATCACACCTAAAGTTCGGAAGATAGATGCGCCAAAACAGAGACTGAATGCGCTAAAACAGAGCATAGATGCGTTGAAACAGTGCACGGATGCGCTGAAATAGAGACCCAATGCACTAAAATAGAGACCCAATGCACTAAAACAGAAACCCAATGTGCTAAGACAGAGACCCAATGCACTAAGATAGAGACCCAATGCATTAAAACAGAAACCCAATGCGCCAAGACAGAGACCCAATGTGCTAAAATAGTTCTAAGGCCGACATGTTTTTGATAGTTTGGAAAAATTTTCTTGTTTTGGATGATCTTAATCTAATTTAAATGTGAAAAACACAGCATAGAAGCAAACAATTGTTTTTTAATCCTAAGATCTAAACAAAGAGTGTATGTTCTTGAGATTTCCATAGGTTTTAAACAAGATAAGCAGTTCAATCAGACTCACTCTTAATTTGTCAAATAGGTCATCATCATAATCACAGCCCACAGCTTAAAATCGCGTCGACTCACACAGCCTTGTCACCCCCTAGAGGGTGCCCGTGTTTTTGTCTTTTCCAGGTGCGTACTCAAAGTGACAGAAGTGGATACCGAATCCCTTGAGCAAACAATCCGTGGCGACTATATGGTGAGTGTCTTGGGGGAAGATTCTTTCCTCCCCTTGCACCGTGATTAAAATGATGTTTGGTTACTAACACGGCTGGCCTCTACACTAGGTTCGTAGTAAGTCTTTCCGTTCGGCATGACAATAGATATACTCCCTCGAGAGACCTCCCAACCTTTAGAACAAAGTCTTTGGGGATGGTTATCCTGTCTACTGCCGTCAAGTTGGATTTTCATACACAACTTACTTTTGATTATAGTGGGTTGGAAACCTTGGCTTTAGGTGTTCCCACTTAGGTCGTTCCTATAGGGTGAGTACTTTTTCCCACTACGGCAGGCCTTCTAAAGGATGTAATAAAGCATTAAATTGCATAAAATAAAAGGTAAGTCTGGTATTCTGATCACCCAGTTAAGGGGAGAGCATAGACCTATTATCCACAATCACAACATGCAAATAATGGTTCAATTTTAAAACCCAAATTGAAAGTTTTTCTATTCTAAGTGAAGATGTTGCTTCACTAAAAACATGGGATTCATTTTAACCAAAAGAAAAATACGTTTGGTGACTATCCTAGGATTGATTAATCCAGAATTAAGTGTCTACCCTAAGATTGGTTCATTCTGTTTAAAAATAACATCAAAAAAAATTTGTCCGCTGATTGCGTTGGAATCAGAATTAAAATTTTTACAAATGAATGCGCCGAAATAGAATCTATATGCGCTGAAACAGGAGTTGTATGTGTCGAAACAAGACACGTATGCACTAAAAGATCTGGTAAATGCACCGAAACAGTCACCGTATGCGCCGAAATAGGTTACGAATGCGCTGAAAGAATTCCCAGGGATGCGCCAAAATAGGGTTTCTATGCGCTGAAAGAGGTCACGAATGTGCTAGATCAGGTCATGTATGTGCCAAAACAGTCATCGTATGCGCTAAAACAAACTTCGTATGCGCTAAACCGCGGTTTTTGTCTGTCACCTGCCAGAAAAATTCTGCAAAATAGAAGTTAAATGCGGGGCTTGGCCCCACGATGGGCGCCAGAAATGTGTATGAAAAAATGCGTCAATTAAATTGAATGTAATCTAATACACCAATGAAACATTAGATTGAAGAAAACTAAATAAATAAATCAAACGCAAACTCTAAACAACAGCTTCTTCAAATTTGTTCCATTGTCCTCTATCTCCAAGGTTTCGCTTCAATATGTTTGCTCTCAGTTGTGCAAACATAGCTTATACAATGGCACTTGAGAGAATGAGATTATTAAAATGCATATGCATCTACAAGATTGAGCTTATTGAATTGAAATGCTATGAAATGCTTAATATGCGACTATAATAACTACGCATGAAAGTATGAGATTCGAGGTCCTTTTTAGTTCATGAAAGAGTTGTATTTATAGATTTTTGAAGGTAGGAATTCGATTGGCCAAGATTGATGGTCGAGTTCAAACCTGTTGAAATGAATTGTGAGAGATCGAGAATTCGAAAAGATAGAATTCTGAGAGACAAAAAATGAAGAGACAAATTGAAAGGTCTCTCATAATTAAATAAATATTTAATTATGTGTGAGAGAAATGTGAAAAAGGCTTTAATTAAATATTGTAAATATTTAATTATGAGAAAAGGAAAAAGCCTTTTAATTAAATATTGAGAATATTTAATTTTTGTGAGAGAAGTGGGAATTTGGAAAATGATTAAATATTGAAAATATTTAATTAAATGTGGAGGGAAGAATAATAATTTAAATTTAGAATTTAAACTTTGATAATTAATGTAAATAAATTGTGAAATTTATTTAATTAATTAAGAGGAAGATAGCATTAATTAAATAAAGTTCGTTTATTTAATTAATTTAGAAGAATTAGAAAATGAACAATATAAATAAATAATTAAATTTATTAATATGTAGAAGACTTAAGAAACATTAATTAAATAATTCATATTTAATTAATTAACAGGTTCGATCGACCGTGACCATTTTTAGATGTGTACAGGACTTATCACCTCACGTGAAGAAAGATTTTGGGATCCAAAAGTAAAACCACCCTGGTGGAATGACGCAGACTATTGTAACTTTCATAATAACAAGGGACACAAGACAAATGACCGTATGGAGTTAAAACATCTAGTCCAAGAATTGATTGATAATAAAAAGGTATTCATAGAAGGAAATCAAACTAGAAATGATCATACTACATTTAAAGATCCTTTGCCAGATTATGAAAAGGGATAATCTTCTTCTACAAATAGTAAAGGTAAAAGTGACAACTACGTTTATGATGGTACAATCTTTTGTGTCTTTGCGATTGAGAGTGATGCTGTCACTAGTAATCAAATTGGTAACAATGGAACCAATGAAATTATACCATTAGATCTAATCCCAAACATAGACACATCCAACAATCAGATAAATGTCTTAAAAATTAGGGAAAGCCAAGACTACCAATCGGTTAATGTAATGACAAGGGAGAAATCCAAGGTAATATTGAAAGGAGTTGCATCTAAAACCACCACTCCCCCTTCAAGTGAATACAACATTATCGATCAACTACAGAAAATACCAGCATGAATATCGATATTAGAACTCCTTAAAATCTCGCCATCTCATAAGGAATTTTTGGAACAAGCTCTTGTGGCCACCATGGTACCCAACAACCTGGATGGTTTCCAATTTCAAGCTATGGTAGGACATTTAACCATGCCTCATTTTCTATCATTCTCTGAACAAGATGATGTATCACTTAATCATCCACATAATACTACACTTCACATTGAAGTATTGATCCACAAACACCATGTCAAATGTTTCCTAATAGATGGTGGAGCTGGCTTAAACATTTGCACTTTAAAATTGATCTGTGCACTAGGTTATTTTGATAATTCTATTGATGCCCAAAGGAAAATGATAATAAAATCCTATGACGAAGAAGAGAGATCCTACAAGGGATTTATCATATTGCCTATTCAAGCAGGACCGATGGTGAAGAATATAGCTTGCCAAGTGCTAGAAAAAGAGTTAACTTATAATATACTCTTAGGATGTCCATGGATTCATGAAATGCAAGTGGTGCCTTCAAATTATCATCAATGTTTAAAATTTCCATTCAATGGCCAAGAAGTGACTATATCAGCAAACTGCAACAATCCCCAACATTGTAATATGCTAAAAATAGCTCAAGACACCTTTGTGCCCCATAATAGAGAAGCAAGCTCTTCTAGTTCATCTAACGGTGAAAAGAAACTAAAAATTGTATCCAAATGGGTTGAGAAAAAGGACCAATCAAAGGATAAAATTGTTGTTGATTCCACTTTATCAGATGATAAGGGTCATTTGAATTCTCTGTCACAACAATTTCAAGAAAATATCCATTTAACTAACAAAGGAATGAGAGAATATTCCATTGGGAAATCTCTATGTCTTCCATACTTGCTGCCATCTCCAAAATCATATGGGTAGCCATCAAAAACAACACACCAATCATCACAACCTACAACCATTTTGGATGAAATATTTATAAAAGCAGGTACTCTAGAAGACGAATCAAAAGACAAGGCCATCCTTAATTGGCTATACAAAGATGAAGAAACATCTACATTAGCAAATGTCAGCATAAAGATAGATCAGTATGGCAAAGGAAAAGCTATCTTAGAGAAAATGGGGTATGAAGGACAAGGAAATATTGGAAAAAGAAAGGAAGGCATCATAAGACCCATTCAACCTCTTACACTTCATCCAAAAGACAAAACAAGATTGGGTTATTCAGAGGAAGCAAAACAAGAGATGACTAAAAAGGCGGTTGAAAGAATCCTTCAAATGAGAGATAGTTCTGAAACGGATTCCAATAAGTATGAGTAGGATCTTCACTCTGACGTATCACACACAGAAATAAAAATTGACATCATAAAAGAGTATGCACCCACGCACGAGGAGGGACAAAGCTCGGGGAATAGAACACTTGTATTTGAATCACAAAATATCGATGACTCAAGTGAGGATGGACAGACATCGAATGAGCTAGATGACTTGGAGGAAAGTAATATCATAGACCTTGACATCCCTATTGAAAACCTTTACACCCTAGCTATTGGACCCCTCACTGTCATTGACCTTAGTCAATTTGATGACTTTTTACCCTTATGGCATCCTGAACTTATTAATTGGGAACCCAGTGAACCTATCAATATGCCCATCTTTGTAAATGATGTCTCTATTGTTAACTATCTTTGTTGTGATGATAGTGATGCAAATTATAATCGTAAATCTCATAATGACACGTTCAGTCAGGAGGGTGTCAAATCTTCTAGTTGCAAAATTGAAAGCAGGAATAATATATCTATTGGTGAAAACCATTCAATGGCAACATTAGATCTCGAAAAAGTAAAAATAAAGAATGCATCTGAATGTGAAAACCTCTTAGATGCACCGAAAGATGGGGTATTTGACACCCTTCTAGAGCATTATCATGAAATATCATCAGTACTGGTGGAGCCTACACAGTCTATAAATATTGGCACAATAGAAAAGGCAAAAACCTTACATCTGGCAACATCTATGACTGAACAAGAAAAGCCAGAATTTTTCAAGTTCTTTGAGGACAAAAGCATTATCTTTGTTTGTTCATACTCTAACATGCCAGGTTTAGATCCAGAACTTTTAATGCATCATTTATCTCTACCATCTGGGATAAAACTTGTGAAATAAAAACTAAGTAAAATGCATCCACATATTGCCTTGATGGTAAAAGTTGAGCTGAAAAAGTTGTTAGATGCAGGATTCATCAGATCTATTGATTATGTGGAGTGGATATCTAATATTTTACCTATATCTAAAATAGACAATAGTATCAGAATATGTACCAATTTTAGTGATCTTAACAAGGCATGTCCAAAGGATGATTTTCCATTACCAAATATTGACATCATTGTGAACTTAACAATAGGACATGCCATGTTATCAATAATGGATGGTTTCTCGGGTTACAACCAAATCAAGATAGCCCCAGATGATCAGGAGAAAATAGCATTCACTTGTCCATGGGGAACCTTTTCTTGGAATGTCATGCCCTTTGGGTTGAAAAATGTAGGGGCCACATATCAACGAGCAATGACCACCATCTTCCATGACATGATGCATACTTTTATCGAGGATTACGTGGATGATATATTAGCAAAGTCATATACCAAAGAAGGGAATCTAGAAATCCTAGAAAAAATATTTACAAGGATGGAGAAATTCAAGATTAGATTAAATCCTAAAAAATGTGTCTTTGGTGTGACATCAGCAAAAATCCTATGATACATAGTGTCAAAAAAGGGTATTGAAGTGGATCCCGCCAAGGTTAAGGCTATAATGGAAATTCTGCCACCAAAGAATATCAGTCAACTAAGGTCTCTACAAGGCAGGCTACAATCAATAAGGAGATATATCTCCCAATTAGTAGACAAAATCCATCCATTAAATCACTTGCTACATAAGAATGTCTTGTTCAAATGGGATCAAGGGTGTGAAACAACTTTCAATTAAATAAAACAATATCTTATATCACCACCTATACTAATGCCACATGTAAAAGAGAGACCATTGATATTATACATTGCAACAACAAAAATTTCTTTAGTAGCACTATTAGCACAAGAAGATCCTGAGGGAAAAGAACAAGCTATTTATTATATTAGTGGGACTTTGAATGGCTATGACATAAATTACACTTTCATCGAGAAAGCTTATCTAGTGGTGGTATTTTCTACCCAACAGTTGCAGCATTACATGTTGACTCACACAGTCAGGTCAATAGCGAAAATTGATCCATTGAAATATTTACTCAATAAGGTTGCTTTAACAAGAAGACTTTTCAAGTGGGTCATGATGTTAAGTGAATTTGATATCTAGTATGTGGATAGAAGAGCCATCAAAGGTCAATTGATTTATGATCAGTTAGCCGAAGCTCCATTACCTGGTAATCATCCTATGACAATTGAGTTTCTAGATGCAGACATTCTTACTATGACAACACAACAATGGAAATTGTATTTTGATGGGTCATACACACAACGAGGGGCTGGTGTGGGAATATTATTTGTTACACCTCAAGGACACACCATCCCAAGGTCCTATAGACTCATGTTTCCATGTACAAATAATGTAGCTGAGTATGAAGCACTAATCATTGGCATCAAGGTAGCAATTGAATGAAAGATCATAGAACTACAAGTATATGGTGATTCACCACTAGTCATTTACTAGGTAAATGATGAATATCAGATGAAAGATAAGAAGTTTATGCCATATAAAAATTTGATTGATGATCTTAAAACGTACTTTGTAGATATCAATTTTGAAAAAATTCCAAGGGTAGAAAATAAAGTTGTAGATGTTATGGCAACAATTGCTTCTCTTTTGTAGTTACCAGAAAAGTGTGGTCGTTATGAGTTTATGGTAGAACAAGTGTCTAATCCTGCTTATGATAATCCTAAATCACAAACCATATTTCCATTTAGATAACATTGAATCCTCAATCTATGGAAATACCTATGCATGCCTAAAAGATAATATCCTTCCTCTTGATCTTTCCCGAAACTAGAAATACAACTTCATCCACCAAACTGCACAACATACTTTAATAGCCAACATAATTTACTGTCAAGGTCTAGATGGTACTCTTCTCCGGTGTCTAGAACATAACGAATCTGAGATAGCCTTATGTGAGGTTCATGAAAGTATTTGTGGAACTCATTCAAGTGGACTAACTCTAGCCAATAAACTCCTTCGTTTGGGATATTACTGGTTGAACGTGGAGGAGTCTTATCAGTTTGTTAAGAAGTGCTATAAATTTCAGATCCATGGTAACCTAATCCATGGACCAGCACAAGAATTACAACCATTTACCTCAACATGGCCCTTTTTTCAGTGGGGACTAGACCTGGTAGAGAAAATTAATCTTTGTTCATCCAATGGACACAAATTCATAATCACAGCAATGGAGTACTTTACAAAATGGATAGAAGCAGTTCCTCTAACAACAATCACTAGAAAGTAGATCTCGTCTTTTATACTAAACTACATAATCTGTCAATATGGAATACCTCAGTCCATTGTTGCAGATAATGGAGGAGAATTTAAGAACCAAGACATCTAGGAATTGTTTGAAATTTTTTATATCTAAGATCGATTCTCAACACTGTACTATCCTTAGGGAAATGGCCAAGCAGAGGCCTCCAACAAGACAATTCTAAAAATACTAAAGAAAATTGTTAAGGATGTTGGACATGATTGGCATGTCCAGCTCAATCTTGCATTATGGGCCTATAGAACTAGCATCAGAACACCAATAGGAGCTACACCATATGCCTTAGTATATGGATCAAAGGCCATCCTACCTATTGAGGTAGAAATAACATCACTTTGTGTCTCATTAAAGGGTATCATTACAAATGAGGATTACAAAAACTCTAGACTACAAGAACTGGAATTGTTGGATGAACATCATCAACAAGCTGTCAACCATTTGATGGCATATCAACAGAGGATGTCCCAGAGCTACAATCACAAGGTAAAACCTAGAGTTTTTCACTTTGGTGACTTGGTCCTAAAGGAAAACCCTAGAAATCAATAGGATAGAGAAAAGAAAGGGAAGTTTGAACCTAACTAGCTAGGTCCTTTTGTTTTCATATTAGTCTATGGATTTGGAGCCTATCAACTGTCAACACCTGAAGGGGATTTGTTCGACGAACCTATCAACAGTATCCATCTCAGAAAGTTCTACACCTGAATCACCTAGTGCATAGTTCAAATCTTAGAAAATAGTTACCTTGATGAAAAACTGGCAAACATGCATCTTGGTGATGGAAAAATACAAAAAAAAAAAATTAAAAATAGAAGAAAAACAAAAAAAAATTAAAAATTAGAAAACGGAAAAATATAAAAAAAAATCATAAAGTATGAAAAAGTTCAATAAAAACATGTGGTGAAAACCTGGAAAATAGGCACTACTTGTGATTTAAACCAATAGTTCCATCTATTAGAGGAATGTCATGGTCGTTCATTTTCACCATCATTTCCATTAAATATCATATCATTACAATATGGTCGTGTCTCACCCTAGCTTGGAGGCAAAAACTTTGAACTCACTGGGGGCATTTCAAATGAGCTAAAACAAAATGGAAAAACAACAGGGAGAAAAACGCGACAAAAAAAATGATCGAAACACAACCCCACATGGAACATCAATCACCATCGGTAACACATTAGACATCCATATCCCAACAGAAAATCCAAAAACAAGTCAAAAATTCAGTCTCAAAAAGTCAAAAACATGAGTCTATGTCAGTTGAACTACATGGTCTCTGCATGTAAAATGTAGGCAAGGCTAATCTTTGATCAGCCCCCAAGGCCCCTAGGATAGGTCTTTAGGTTAGGTTTGATCCAAAATCTCATAAAATAAAATAAAAACATCATAAAATCAAGATGGATGATCTAATCTGACTAATGGTTGAAATACTTTAAGTAAAGGTTGGATATGTTGTACTTTGATTATTGTTATCATTTCTTTGGAGGAACTCGATGATGTATTGAACTAGATAAGCGAGGAAAGAGAATGATATTTTATTTGACTGTTGATTGTGAATTAATCATTTATTGTGTGAATTATCGCGAGATGTGCTCTAAAAAGTATCACTGATGGCATTCCCAATTTACATAGTAAATGATTGAATTCATGCCTATTTACACAAGAAATGCTTAGTTCATCTTGATTTAATTATACCTAGATGCTTGTGTTCACTTGCAATATCAAAAATCATGAAAGTAGTACTCAAGTCATCGTGGTTTAACTCATACCATCGGTGCTTGTACTCACTTTCAACATTTTAAAAGCTCAATGATAATAAAAAGTATGATAAAAAGACTGTTCAGATGACAATTTTTCCATGTACTTTTACATGATTACATTAGGATACATCCATGATAGTTTTGCATTGCAGAGAATTTTGTTTTCAAAGACGGGTAATCTATTCATAAATGGTATAAATTTTCTTTATTAACAGATTGAGTATACTTGACATTAAGAAAAAAAACATCATCATTATTATATAGCTTCATAATCATTTTCATTACATACATTACAACATTATTACAAAATTCCATCATTTATACATTTCATTATGTATTTTGCATCATATCATTCAAATCATCACATCATTAAATTTCATGAGAAACTCTACCAAAAACAAATCTCTATATAGCTGCATTTCATTCATCCATTTATCATAGCATAAAGTGTACATTAAAATAACCATTATTATTACCATCATTCATTCATTTGTTTCTTATATCATACATCTACATTATTCATCTATCATTAAAACATCACATTCATAATCGTATATTTATCGATCCATATAAAATAATTGCATACATCATACATCCATATATCATCGTTATTCACATAATCACTATTGTTGAGCGTCATAAATAAAGCATCATAAATCATAGCATATCACATCATCATTAATGCATCCATAACATATCGTATTGATTATCACATATCATATAGAAAAGAGAAATTAAATGCATCCATCATTAAACCATATAGAGCACATGTAGATCGACTATCCACCGCATATCATATAAATCTCAAAAAAATCATAATGTCAAGTATACAAAGATGTCTAAAATATAAAGAGATACAACATCAAAAATGGTTGTAAATCAAAAAACCGAAGTATACATCATGTCTCAAATACATCACAAAATCACATCATGCAGCTATGATATGCTATCTCAAGACAGTGTAGGCATCTCTGGGCTGATGCCTCCCCCACTAGATGGACCGAGATCTCTCAGATCTCTCCATGGAGGCTGAGTCACACCCTCGCTAACATTCCAAGAATGAGTCCTACCAGATCTAGACGGTGCAGAACTAACTCTCTGCACAGAGGGAACTACATCATGGTATCGACCTCTATAGAACTCTGCCTCTCGACCCACATGGAGAACCTCTTGCATTTAATCACCTAGAATGGTACCATCAACTAATCATTGTAGTCTGTCGGCAGTAGTATGAGCCTGCTCTTCAACTTGTCTGGTTGTATCTCGTTCTGTTGTCAAGGTGGAAATCTATGTTTGTGCAACTACAAACTATCCCTAAACTTGTGAAAGAGCCTAAGCATGAGCTTGAGCTTGCATCTGCAACTGCGTTTGAGTCTATGCCAACAAAACCTATGCTTGTACCAACTGTCCATGTAGAGTTTGTACCTACACCTATAGACTCACAATCTATGTCTTTTGATTCTAAGAAGGTACTCCTATACATACACATTGCTCTGAGGGTGCTACTAGTGATTGCCTCTTGTGAGGCACCATAAACTCTTGTACATCTATATCTCCACTACCTCCATCATCCTCATCACCACCATCATCCCCCTCCTCATCATCACTACCCTCCTCATCACTACTATTATCCTCCCCATCATCACTACCCTCCTCATCACTACTACTATCATCCCCATCCCCACTACCCTCCTCATCAATGTTGCTATCAACCTCCTCCACCACCTCCTCCTCACCATCAATCTCCTCTCTCCTTTGTTGGTGTTCGTGTGTGAAAACAATCTCCTCCCCAATAGCTAATGGCACTGGCTCATCTGGAATAGTAATCTAAGGAAAAGGATGTAAAAGCAGATATTTTTCATAATCTGCTATTACAGGAGCCTCACTAATATTTGTACGAATATCCTAGACTATAGGTTGTAGAGCCTGATACTCCTGTACTGCAACATCGTAAGAGAGGCAGGGTCCCCAATCTACAACATCTATCTGTAGCTAACCATAATGAGCAATACCCTAGGGCATCCCCTATATAATACCACACTGTCTAAGTACCCTCCTGAGAAGAAATCTCTCCAACACCCAATGAGTCCGACCAATGAGAAGCAATGACTGAGCAACATATGGCATCTGCATATCGTCATCATCCTAGTGCTCATAGTCTAAATATGGATGCCAAATAACTACCTCGACATCATCCAATACTCTTTGCCAATGATCTAACTTACCCAGTCTAGGATGAGTAAGTTGACCTACATATATGTGCACATAAGGCCACCTAGATGGGTGTTGCCTCACCATCACTGGATGTGTAACAGCTATATGCTCCCATGCCCACACCTGAAGTAAAGTGACTCTAACTGACAAACTCTGACCTCCAAGGTACACCACTGAATGAAAATCATGATAAAGGTGGGAAAGCATGCACATGCCCCAAGCATATCTTGTCTCGTGAATGATCATGCTCTCAAGCACACAACCCCAACCAATAGAGAATCCCTTTTACCTGCAATCAAGACAAAGGAATCCTCCAATGAATCCAGCAAGAACTATTGGCAAAGTGGCATAAGCGTCAACCATCTCACACCACGAAATCCACAATCTAGTAATACTGGCATCCTAAAACACCCTCTAAAGAGCCTCAGCACCACCCTGCTCTGATCAATCATAAATAATAATATCCTCGACAACTAGTATTCATAGAATCCTCTAGACATCATCTAGGGTGACTGTGATCTCATTGGTAGCTAGGTGGAAGGTGTTATTCTCATCATGCCACCTCTCTACTAAAGCTATCAAGAGGCCCTGATTAATCCTAATCTGGGGCATATCAAGTAAGGAAGACAATCCACAACATGTAAAGATAGTTGTCTCAGGTTGGGCCAGCTATCGTATCAAATCAAATGTCTGAGGAAACCACTCTCTAATTTGGAGGTTCATCAAAGCCTCCTATCATCATGAAATATTCAAATTCAATACTCTTTTGTCAAATCATCAAAACATCAAATATCATATCAACCTAATCAACTCTTGGGGAGATTTTTGATTAAATCTCATGAGCAAAAATCATTGAACCTTGCCTATCATGAGGTCAATACATTAAATCGACCTCACCTATCATGAGGTTAATCAATCAAACTATAATTATTCCTTGTCTATCACAAGGATAATTATCATCAATCAAACATTAAACCTCAGCTATCAGAGGTTGAACATCATTTACTTGATCAAGATCATCAATCATATCAAACCCACAGCTGACACAATAGAAAATCAACAAAATCAAGGACAAATTTGACAAACTTTATCAATCTGACTTAGAAGCACTAAAATAGGTGCTCAAAGCGCTATTTCATCAGTTAAAAGTTCTATTTCATCATTCAAAAGCGCCATTTCATCAGAAGCGCTATTATATCAAGTCTAAGTGATAATATATTGATTCAAAGTGCTAAATTAATCAAAGTGCTAAAGTTTCTATCCTAGGTGCTAAAACATTGAAAGCACTAATTAATTCTATCGAAGCATTACAAGATTTGACCTAAGCACTAAAACATTAAAAGCATTAAAAAAGATGACATAATTGTTACATCAGCATGCTAAAGTGCTAAAAGAAACCTAAATTTTAAAATCCAAAAAAAGCACGAAAAATGAAAAATGTATGAAAAAAAAAAGGTTAATGGGTACGTACCAGAGGTTCGTAGACGACCGGGTGGTGGTGGTGTCGCACACACTCGAATCGGTGAGTATGGTAGGGAATCGACATCCTACTCCAAATTACACAAATTTCTCTCTCACACACAATTTCAAAACTCAAATGCACAAATGAGTTTGAAAATGACATTTTTGACTTTTTATAGGTTATTAAAAGTGGGATTTTTATGGGATTAATTAATTGTTTTAAAAAAGATTAATTAAAATTCATCCAAGGCCATATTCTACATTCTTTATTGGGAGATAAATTATTCCACCATCAAATCCTCATCGAATCATCATCAAATCATCGAAACATTATTCAAAAATTACCAAAAATTAAAAAATCATAACTTCATTAATTCATCTCCTGAGGTGGCATATATTCATCATTACTTGAAAATCAATGTCTGGGGCAAGTCTGGGGCATACTGAAAAAATTTCGTCGATACCAGCAGCAGCACAAAATTTTCTTTGAAGCAATGTGTAAACACATCACTTCAAAGAGGGGCAAAATGTATACACCAAAAAATGGTCTGGTGAATATAATTAATTAAATATGATTTTTTTGATTAATTAACCTTTATTTCATCTACTATTAAATAAATAGAAATATTTATTTATATAGTTCATCTTAAATTCTTCAATCTTTATTCCATTATTTTTGTCTTAATTAAATAAACGAATTTCACTTTGTTTTATTTAATTATCATAATTAAATTCATCTACTATTAAATAAATAAAAATATTTATTTAAATAATTCACATTCTAATTCTTCTATTCTTCAATTTTAATTAAATATACAAATTCAATAGTTTGTGTTATTTAATTATCACATCATTCAATATTAATTAATTAAACAAGGTTAAATACTTTGTTGTTTAATTATCATATCCCTTCTAATTTATTTAATAAGCAAATTCTATAGTTTGTTTTATTAAATTATTTACCTCTTTTAACTAATTTGAATAAACCAAAATATTCAAATAAAGGCATAAAGGAAAATTTCATCTATTCACTCACCTACTAAATTAGATATAAAATATCCAATTTAATTCAACTGGCATTTCACGAGAAAGCTTGGGAGACAAATTGGAATCAATCTCTCAATCTCCTTCCTTTGATTCTTCCTATCATCTAGCATCATGTTTTCATGGGGAGAAACCATTCCCATGATCAGCTCAAGCTTCTCAATCTCTTACCATTCAATTATCCAAATTGAATCCAAGCCTTTGTTGTGCTGCATCTTCACAAAATTGTTGTCGTAAATCTATATATACAGCCTTTCTCCATAGGAAATGTATCTATCATCTTTGTGAAAACTTACTCTGCAGGAAAAGCAATCAATCATCTTAGCATTCAAGCAATTCAACATAAAATAATTTAGAAATAGAAATCATAGCATATGTAGAATTAATATCATTGCTACATCGTAGATTACTATAGCTTCCATCCATAAGTCTTCATGATAGCATAGTTTATAGTAGCATCAATATCATTTAGAAATCACCATATAGAAGTTGATCATTGCATTTAGCATCATTCCATTCTCTAGATTTGCATTTTAACAATCACAACGCTTACCAAATCTAAGAGCGTGTTATGATTTAATAAATCTTTGGAGATAGGAAACAATGAGATGCTTTCAAGTTTTCTACGCTTTAAATTAGTTAGTTCTTGTTAAATCTTGATATAATTTTTCATTAAGAAGTGTTTCTAGTTTGTTTTACTTATTTACTTATTTCACACTTATAATCTAAAACACCTAAAGAGGCTTGGGAGGCTTTTAAAAATTGTATGGTAAAACAGATAAGATTAGGGGCTATCAGATTGATAATGATTTGATGAATCTTGATCCTAAAATTTTGTACTGCATCTCCAAAGTTAACCAACTAAGAACACAGCTAAGAGATTATGGCATTGATAAGGAGGATTTACAATTTATTTTAAATGTGTTATCCAAGGTTAGTCTTGAGTATTCGGTGTTTGTTTTTGTATTTCATACCCATCAACTTTCTATGGAAGCATCATATGTTGATCCTAAGTTTGATGACATTGCAAATATCCTAATCCAAGAGGAAGCTAAGTTAATCAGCATGGGTCTAATCAAGTCTTCCAAGCCACAATAATTGTTGGCAGCAACTAGAATTGTTGGCTTGAGTCTAAGGTATAGAAAGAATCAGTGAATATTGATAAGAAGCAAAAGAAAAATCCACAAAAATAATTAGAATCATCTCCTTCTAAATGGGAATCATCTAAGAAGGAGAAGCCTACATATGCATATTGCAATAAATCAGGGCATGATGAACGTAATTGTTATTCATAAGAAGCATAAAATCAATGAGGCTTCATCATCAAAGGGTTCATATTCTTCTTCTTCTTCAAAGTACAATAAACATAAGGGGAAAGCACTTGTTGCAGTTGTAGATTCTAAGTCAAAGAGGTGGATACTCGATTTAGGAGTGTCATATCACATGGCTTCATCAGAGAGTATTTTCTCTTCATTTGAGACTTGTTTATCACCACACATCTTGATGGCGAATAACACATATATGTGTGTTTTTGGGAATGGATCCATTGACATGGATGATGGAGCATTCAATGATGTTCTTTGTGTGCCTTCATTGTCAATCAATATCCTTTCTATCTATCAGATCACACATGGCGGATTAGGAAAGAATGTTGAGTTTACACCAGATTCTATCATAATCTAATATTTGTAGAGTAGAGATATAGTTACAATTGGGGAGGTTGATCACTAATTAAATTCTACACCTTCTCACATTTTGCTCCTAATGATTCAAGAGATGTTCACATTGAGGAGTCTTGTGTGGACACTTTTGAGGAGATTCAATATGGTCATTTGAATCTTGGTATTGTTTCATCTACTGAGGATCTTGTGATAGGTGTTGATATTCAATTTCCTTCATCTATTGTTGTACTTGAGGATGCTTGTGATTCGATAGTTTTGGTTCCTTGTGATTCAATGCAACAAGCCATTCATCATCTTCTAGAAATAGCTACTTGGGATGAGTACTTGATAGACATTGATGGTTTGTCTTGTGAGTCATACATTTTAGATTTGGGAGACATCATTGATAGCATTCATCTTCTCTTTGATGGAGATGATCCTTCTCTAGTTGCTGCGATGGAGCACTTTGGCCCTCTTGTTCATTCTCTACATAATCATCCTTTGCAGTTTGACATGAGTGTGGATACTTTTGGATAACTTTTGGAGGAGGCTTCTTTGTATTCAGAGGAGGTATCCTTAAATTTGAATTGTGTTCTACAATCGTTTCTAGGATATTTTGGATTTTCTTGTTCAATAGTGTGGCCTAGAATGCCCATTTGGAGTGTGGCATCTTTTGGCATCAACATGGAGACACTTGATAATTCTTCAGAGACATCACATGTCCTACATACCATCTTGGTTTTATTTCTTTCTAAGGGGGGAATGTTGTTCAATGCTTTTGGATCATCTTCAACATTAAATGTTAAGATTCTACCATCATTGCATGACATTCAATTTTGAGGAGAGGTTACATTGTCTCTCTTCTAATTCTCTCTTATGGGGGGACTTTTTCCTCGCATGGTGTTTTGTCCTCATTCATTCTTTAGAGAGCATTTTGTTTTTTCATTTCTCTTTTGGGGAGGATTTTTTTCCCATAGGGTTTTATCCTTTTATCCATTTGTGAGAGATTGCATTTTCATTTATACATGGGTACCTAACATGGCCTCGTAGTTGGGACCCATATTTGTGTCATTTTCATAATACTCTGCTACTCCCTAATTTGCACTTAAGGGGGGGTGTTGGTGTAAATAAATTCTTGTAGGTCTAGTTAATTCATTACTAGGGACTAGGGGACTTATTTACATCTTAAGTTTACTTAGGTCCTAGGAAGGAATATTTCTAGAAGGTGTTAGTTGTCATTATTTGTTATCTTATATTTTGACCTGTAACACGTGTGTCCTTGGTAGTTGTGATAAGTTATCACATGACATGGGATTAAGACACTTGTCATAATCTTGTTTAATCTTGTGTCTCACCTTGGCTATATAACTAGGTGGTCTCATATGTAAATATACAATCTATTGGCACTGACCCCCCTACTATTCTAAGGGGCCTTGGGTGGTAGGGATATTACATATAGAATCACATTGCAATCTTGGGCATTGCATATTAATCTCTCTTGTGCTTTCATGAAGTTCCTAGATCTTAGGTGGCTATAATATTTAGCCAATATTGTATGGTGTAGAGTTATTCTATACCAACTCTTACATACACATCACTCTAGCATTTCTAGATCTATCAGAACTTTGTTATTTCTATTTGATTATGCTTTAAATTGAAGTTTCAAGTTTGAATGAGCATAATTGAGTTTATTTACAATTTTTAGTTTTTCTCCCAAAAGTGTTGTTTAGGCTAATACCCCCATCCTCAATCATAAGGAAATGAGTAGATTTCCCCATTGAGTTGATTCACCTAAGGTTTGTAAGTTAATTCTTTGTGGGGATCTCATTTCCTAATGAAATAAAGGAAGATAGGTTCATCATCCCCATTTTCCCCATTCCATATTAGGTGAACCCACATTTTTATATATTTCACACCATATGGTCCATCTACTAAGTATATATAATACCTCAAAGGATGTCACCACAATTTAACTCTTGGTTCATTTTAATTACCACATGTCATTTTTTAGTTATCACTTGATTAAAAATCATAAAATCTCACCTATTATACCATTAGATTCCATTTTAGAATCAAATAAATTCTAAGGAACACTCCTTAAATTTCTCCTATATCTCAACCATAGTCTCCAAATGCACCAAATAACCATTTATAAATGGAATAGAAGCTCATACACAATAGACAAAAACAACATAATTTAACATAGTTTCAACAAAGGGATTTAGATTAAGACTGAATAAGAGTTTGTCATTAGAAAAATTTCATAAGGAGGACAATCATTCAAAATAGAGAAATCCCTTCCAAAATAAATCAATTTTGTTGTAATTTCACACATCAAGATTATTTTACTATTTTATCATGATCACACATAGTAGAATTATGTAATAATTAAAACATTAATTTATTGATTTCTCAAAGGTTTATTATTTTATTTCCCATATCCAACAACTCTAGTCACACTATAATATTTCACTTTTACCCAATTCATATCCTAGGCAACACATGCAAAAACTAGCCTAAAACCATAAAGAAACATGAACAAGATAGCAAGAGAGAATGATATAGAAAGAGAACCAAAAATAAGTTAATATATGAGCATGCAAGCTAGAGGGGGAGAAAGATAGAATCATTTTCTCTAAAGTAAACCAAACAATAAATAGGTCTTCATATTTAAGTGGAGGAAACATGTTAAGCACACTTGCATACATATAATAGCAAAAAATAATCTAAAGTCACCCAAAAAGTTACTATTGGACTCAAGGAAACACTTAGAGGGGGGGTGAATCAGTTTTCAACAAATCTTAACTTTAATAATTTGAAACTCAACCATTCTGTCATTATATTAAAATAAAAATGTAAGCATTCAAAGGAGACATTCATAACACCATGACACAAAGATTTTTGAGTGGAAACCTTGTTAGGGAAAAAACCGCGGTGGAGGTTAATCCATAATTTGAGTACTCAAATAAAGTTTTACAAAAGAGAATGCACTTGCATTTAGGCACACTGCCCAAAGCTCACTGCTCAAAAGGGAAGGCTCGCTGCCTTACAAAAGTTTAGATTAAAACCATATGAAGGTTGAACTGAAATAGTAGCATCTATTTATGCCAAGTTACAGTTCCAGTGAAGCTCATAGATTTGATTATGGATCTTCTTTCTGACTCTGCACTGCGCTCTGCTCTGCTCTGCAATTTGCATCACAAATCCATAATTCGCATGACTACTGCTTTGATTTTTGCACCACACAATAATCTATTTCATAGTACACACATTCTCTCTACATCTTCATCCAAAATGATAGGACCGAACTTATTTCAATATCTGCTAACAAGGATTTGAACATTCTTATGTTGGCTTGATAACATATTAAGTTCTTTACAACTTATCGGCCAAATCCATCACTAATTATCTATGCACATCCTTTAAATTCAGTTAGGACATAGAGAGGACCCAAAAAAAACATAATCGATCATGAAAACATTTAATTAATTACTCCTTATACATCCATGATTACTATATTCGTCGTGTCATCTTCCAAGTAAAAATACCCAATAGATTAGTGTACTGAATCTCATAGATTGCATACTAGTGACTGTGCATTAGTGATCTTCATGAATAAGGTGATACAAACATCAATAAACCTTCCTAAGAGATCCACAACCCAAAATAATAGTCCGATGAGGTATTCAGATCAAATTTTATGCCTATAACTGGATTCCATATTCTTCATTCTGATCTGCTAGTGTAAATCAAAACTATACTGTAGATCAGATGCATGACTTAGGTTTCCATCAATGAAAATAATTACAAGCCATATGCCAAAAATCTCCCCCTTTGGCATTGATGGCAACACTTAGTGAAAAATGACTAAGTGTCAAAATCATTATAAGTATACTGCCAAAATTTTACTATACTTTCTCCCCCTAATATTTATAAGGCATTTTTCACTGCATTCTCTCCCCCTTTGACATCAATGAAAAATCATAGAAACCATATGCCAAAAATGACAAAAAGTGATAAAATAGTGACAAAAAACTTGTTCAAAGTTTTCAAAACTTTAGAATATATATGTGCTAACAATTCTCCTCCTTAGTCCAAAACTTCAAAAATTTGAAAACAATTGACTGTTACTTTAGAAGATTATCTTATGTTTTTTATTCATTTTCGGAAATAATTTCTTCCAAGCAGTTATATTTGTGGTCCCAATGATAATGATCAAACTATTGTTCTTGGATGTATTGTTGACTATTTCAATTAAAGATTCTAGAATTGTAATTGCTTCTTCTAGTTTCTCACATTTCCTTAGTATCTCCACCATTTGCTCCAATCTACATTCAATTAGATTCTTCACCTTCCAAAAATTATCTACAAGTGTGTTCTTGGTGAATTGAATTTGGGTGTGTTCATATTGTAGCTCCCAAATTCTTTTCCTAATGGTGTCATCTTGATCCTGAAACATGTCAAGGCTTTTTGGTGCAGGAGCACCTTGATCATTGAATGCCTTCAAAAGGTTAATTTGTCAAATTGTGTGTTGAAGCCTAAAATCATGTGTCAAGGCCATGTAATGGTTAATTTGAATGTATTTAATCCATGTAATAAGTCTAAGGTATTCAAGGAGATGAAAAATGCAAAACTTGTAATATTGTCCAATATGTAAAAAGAGCAAAAAAAGTGGGAATATGAAAAGACAAAGTGGGATTTGAAGGGATAGGTCATTCAAGGAAGTTGAAGAGGCAATTACTAGTTTATAAATATCTATAAGAACATTGTAAAAGGCGAGAAAAAGATCTTGGTATTCTTGTAACCAAAAATTTGAAATAAAGTCCCTTCTTTTTTAACTTGTAGCATTCTTTTCATTATTTCTATCTCTGTATTGATAGTTTAGGAACATCAACAACTAATTCTTGTGTGATCTCATTTTGGAATGGATTAGCCTTCATTCTAAATAGTTGGAGGGTTAATATTTTAAGAAATAAATGTATTAGAAGCCATTTCCTGAGTCATGGGGCAATGATCTCCTCACTGAGGCTCTGAGAGTCTTCTAGATAAAAAAGGCTCCATCCCATCGATGTAGGAGTAGTTGGTCAATGGGATGGAATGAAATAGGTGTTTTATTATTGTATTTGATTTCTTGAGTGTTGGCAGGGTAGTAGGAGATGAATAACAAGAATATGATGTTGTTTCAAGACCAAAATTCTGAGTTTTTCCATTCAAGAATGGAGGTTGCAACAAGGTATTGGAGAATATGCATGTGCATGACCTTGGAAATAGTTTCAAGAGCATAAGTAGACATATTTTATCCTGATTCAGGTGGTGGCTGATGTGTTGGAGGTCTGTAAATGTTACATGCAAGAAACCCTCCCTATTTTTGGTGTTGTCACCCTATAAACAAGGGTTTACTGGATTAGTGCATTTCTAAGATTTTCAATCTTTAAATCTGATTAAATCTTGAATTTTGTGGCATCACTAAGGGCTTTCTAGGGTCTCAGGGTGTTTTGGTGGAGATTAGTGAGCACTTCCTTTGCAAATAAGGCCTAATTTAGTAGCCTTTGATAGCGTTTTGTCGGAGAATCTGAACATTTCCTTAAGGAAGACTATTGGAAGCTTTTGTTATGTTATTAAATATGATAAAGGGTCTTTGAATAGGACTTTGGATCTTGGAGTTTGAATTTAATTTAAGAGATTTACCCACTTTAGGGCATGGAAGCCTATTTGACAAATGGTGCTTTGTTTGCATAGAATGTGGAACCCTGATGTAACAGTGATAATTATGTTTAGATTTATGATGAACTTGTTTGTACAGTGATGTTGGAGTTGTCTCTATGCTTGGAAACTATTGTGAAGGCAAGTTATGATAGTATAGAGGTTTGGACATGTGTATTCAATATGATTTGGTGGTGTTTCTATGCTAAAACTTGATAATCTGACAGAACAGTGATATGGGAGTTTGTACTTGGCTTGTTTTTATTAAGATGATGTTTTCAATGATTAAGAAGTCTGGTAATGCAGAGGTACATGATTGGCTACCTTGGTTGTGAGTTTCATTGAGGAGTCTATGTTAAGGTATGGATTGGTCGGGTTGGGTGTGATGATAAAGATGAATTTGCATCTGATTTTGATGTGGTCTACTAATTTTGGAAAATGGAAGATTGATAGTTTGTAAATAATTGATGGAACTTTCAGTGGTCATGAAGTCTAAGAAACAAAGGTATGATTGTTTTCATAATAATGACAATAGAGATACAAGGAGTTTTTTTAAGCATAATGTGTTGCCTTGGAGAGTGAGGGTGTTGGTGGAATTTTGTTTTATTGAATGAATTGAAGAATGAGCATAAGTTGTGAATGTTGAAAATAATGATTTAGTTCAAATCTTCCTAATGGTGATTTTGATTTGATTTAGTTGGTATGAAGATGAATATGTTGAAATAGATCTTCTCATGATTTAGTTTTGGGTCAGATGTACCCTGTGTTTGTGTGGTTTGGCAATTTAGTTTTGCATCACTTTTTCCAATCCCATTAAACTCAGTTTCAATCTAATCCAATTTGTCTTTGTAATTACCAATAGCATGTGGCCAATGGATGCAATAGTTGTAGATGTTATTGGTTGCATTGATGCATTGTCTCAACTCATTCATTTTCTTCTTTAGTTTGGTGAGTGATATCCTGAATTGCTCCTTGAAGTGAGAGATAACTTCACCTTCATTCTCTTGAGCCTTAGAGTTCAATATTTCTTTGCTGCATTCAATCATTTCATCGGGAAAAATGTTTTGTAGACTTTTCAATTTGATCTTGCATTTCTCAACATGAGCATTTAGCACACTCAAAATCATATCTTGATCATATGATGGTCTAACAGACCATAACTTAGTGATTTTCTACATTCCACCTTCTTCCTAAATAAGATGTTGTAGCTTTTATTTTGTTAGATCATCTTCTTCATCACTAGCTTTTTCTGGTTCTGATTCATTTTTTTTGTGGATCCTTAGTTTCTTCATCAGATTCTTCATCTAGAATATCCACAATTTCCTTTACTTTTCCTTTTCCCTCAATTCTAGGAACTTTTCTTTCCAGAGGGTTGTATTCAACAACTCCTTTTTCTCTTTTCTACCTTTTATCCATGCCACCAGAAGAGGAACCAACTTCAATTGTTCTTACCGAAAGGGAAATATTGATTTAACCACACTTTCCAAGCACATTCTTAAGGAAATTTTCAAATTCTAGATCCCAATTAGCCAAGCTCCTAGAATATGAGTATATTTTTTTGCATATTGGTTCATTTTCTTTCCACACCACATTGTTGATTTTTGGCAGACAATTCAAGAAATACATTACTAAACATATAATCAGAGTACCGAACCTGAAAGTGTAGCCTGTTTCTTTTGTCAGTTGCACATTCTCCATCAACTGATCTTTTATCAATCTGCATAGGTCAAAGTCTTGACCTTCAATTATCATCTTGTGAGAAATGCAGATTGCGCTAGCCGAGGTTGCTCCTTCTCGGTTTCTAAAAAATACTTTATATGAAATTGCATGCACAATGTACTTGGTAATAGGATTCTTGATTGTCGCAATTATCAATGTCCTCTAATCTCCGATTATTCTAGTTAGGGTTTCAACTTCCTTGTTTCAGATGGATTTCTTACTCGGTATATTTCTAAATTTGCATAATCCAATCAAATTCTCAATTGTTTCCTTCGAGATGTTGTAGGGTTTTTCCAAAGTTAAAGTATCATCATGCAATCTACTCAAGATGAATTTTATGAATTCTGCATTCTCAAAATACAAAAACTCACTCCAAATATCCAAATTCCTATGTTTGGCTTCACTCAATTGCTTCAATTTGTTGGGTAGTAATAGATTTCTCATAGACCTAATCTTTGCACTGTTATATTCATCTAGAGTGATCGGCCCTTTGATTTGTTCCATTTTTCTTTTCATACTTAGGGTTTACAATCGCACACATAAACATATGAAATTTCTGAAGACAACTGAAATACCTAATAGATTTTGTGAATTGTCAATGAATCAACTTCACTACTTTGAAATTATTCTACCGAGTGCTCTCCTTCTTTTCTTCTTTGATGCAAAGTGACAAATGATGGCTCCAACTTGACTTTTATAGTTTGCACACGTGCAATAAATGCATTTTCCCTAAGTTTTCTGGGTGCTCTATTTTCTTAGACAATGACAGAGAAATTCTACTGTGGACCTATGAATTCTCTGATTTTCCTTATGAAAGCTCTCCAAAACCTCTGCACATCATAAATACACCTTCTTGACCATTCTTCGACTTCTGGTACCATCCATAGACAGGGGAGGAAATATTTTCTTGAAAAACTCCCCCTAGGCCAGTGGCCTAAAATCAATTACCGGAAGAATTATCGAAAGCAGGTTTTGGTACAAAACTATTTCCAGCATCAAAATCATTCTTCCTTACCCATGTCTTCTTCATTTGATCTCCAATTTCATCCGTAGTCACTTTTTCTTTCCCTTTATCATTTTTCTCTATATTTCTGCCTCTGTATACTAAACCTCTTATGTTCATATTTTTGTTTTTGCAGAATCTTGCAATGTGACCAAACTTACTGCAATTGTAGCACACAGTACTTTCTTTTCTTGAAAAATCACTCCATTCATTTCTACTTGATCTGCATTTATTAGCAATATGTCCAAATCTTCTACATGTGTAATATTCAACATTCTTTCTATTAACAAAGTAACTTGACACATTTATGCATTCAATTGATTTGTGACTGAAACTTTTGCAATTGAAACACTGACCAGAGAATGATGAATTTATTGACTTCATATTACTTCTACACTGAGTAGCCATATGGCTTAATTTATTACAAGAAAAGCAATATCCATTAAACTTCTGAGAATTAGGTTGTCTTACCAGATACCTTCCACCTTTGTTCATTAGGTTTTCTTGTCTAAATTTCTTTTGTCTGAGTCTGGAACTTTCCCCTTTTTCATATCCAAGACCTCTCTTCTCATTTCCACTCTTCAGTCCTTGAGTCAACTCATCAAGCTTTACTGATCTACTCTTAAACTTCTCCTTGTATTCATTTGCAGCAGTAAGTTCATTCCTAAGAGTAGTAATTTGCTTACCAAGTTCTTCTTCATTGTTTCTAGATCTTTGTAATTCACTTTCCAACTGAGTAAATTCTCCATTTATTCTACTACATTCATCATATTTATCTTTCAGGGCCTGATCAAGGTTTTCCTCATTTTTCTTTCTTTATTCAATCTCTTTAGTCATCTTCATCATCATAGATTCTATTTCATCTTTTAGGTTTGTATTGTCTCTAGCAAGATTTTCACATTCTTCAGTAATCTCCTTCAAGGTCTGATTCAAGTGAGCATCATCCATATTTTGGTTCTCTTTCTATTGTATTTGGTCACAGAGATCCTTTTCTCTTCTCCCTTGATTTAACAATCTGATCCTTCAATGACTGAATGAATTTCTCTACATCTTTAAGATTCGCTCCCAATTCCCTAACTTTTGCTTTAGATTGATCAAGGTCATCAAGTTCCACCAGAAGCTATTGTTGAAGACCATCAAATTCCATTACATTCCAAGATCCACCTCAAGTTGCTAAACTTCTTCAGAGGAACTATGCTCTGATACCAATTGTTGGACTCAAGGGAACACTGAGAGGGGGGGTGAATCAGTGCTCAACAAATCTTAACTTTAATAATCTGAAACTCAACCATTATGTCATTACATTAAAATAAAAATGAAAGCATTTCAAGGAGACATTCATAACACCATGACACATAGATTTTTGTGTGGAAACCTTATTAGGGGAGAAACCAGGGTAGAGGTTAATCCATAATTTGATTACTCAAATAAAGTCTTACAAAATAGAATGCACTTGCATTCAGGCACACTATCTAGAGCTCACTACTCAAAAGGGAAGGCTCACTGCCTTACAAAAGTTTAGACTAAAACCATCTAAAGGTTGAACTGAAATAGTAGCATCTATTTATGCAAAGTTATAGTTCCGGTGAAGCTCATAGATTTGATTCTGGATCTTCTTTCTAACTCTGCACTGCACTCTACTCTGCTCTGCAATTTGCATCACAAATCCATAATTTGCATCACTATTGCTCTGATTTTTGCACCACACAATAATGTATTTCGTATTACACACACTTTCTCTACATCTTCATCCAAAATGATAGGACTGAACTTATATAAATATCGACTAATAAGGATTTGAACATTCTTATGTCATCTTGATAACATATTAAGTTCTTTACAACTTGTCAGTCAGATCCATCACTAATTCTTTATGCGCATCCTCTAAAGTCAGTTAGGACATAGAGAGGACCCAAAAAAAACATAATCGAGCACAAAAATATTTAATTAATTACTCCTTATACATCTGCGATTACTATATTCACTAGGTCAGCTTCCAAGTACAGATACCCAACAGATTAGTGTACCAGATCTCGTAGATCACATACCAGTGACTACGCATTAGTGATCTTCATGAATAAAGTGATATAAACATCAATAAACCTTCCTCAAATATCCACAACCCAAAATAATAGTCTGATGAGGTATTCAGATCAACTTTTATGCCTATAATCAAATGCCTTGTTCTTCATTCTATTCTACCGGTGTAAATCAAAACTATATTGTAGATCAGATGCATGACTTAGGTTGCCATCAATGACAAAAATTATAAGCCATATGCCAATAGTTACAACACCACATATAATCATCATATTATAGTAATCCCATACTAATATATATCATCTAATATGTAAACATGATAATCATAACATCCATCTATAAACAAGTACATAAATTATATGAAAGCATCTACAAGATAAGGTAATATATAAACATAATTATATTTTCATGCAAAAGTGTCTTATGCATCACAAAGAATGCACTTAGAATCTATATTTTGATATAAAATTGTACATCAATGCCAATTTTTTAGAAAAAGAATTTAATAAGACAATCAATAGGCCTATATCCAAATATTAAAACATACAAGTGTAGAAACTATGGGAATATCATCCTCCCCTCCTAAAACTAGGCTTACTTATAGAAGCCTACAAAAAGGTGGGGATATGAGATACTCAACTATGTTGCATCCTCCCAAGTGGCTAAGATATCATCAAGAGGGTCTCATTCAATCCTTACCTAATCAAAATCTAAGAAAAGAAACATAAAACTTATCATGGATACACGAGGCTAGGTGTCAAGGAAAGGTGATAATAAAGTAGATCAATCCTTTTAAGGATTTAAAAAGATCCAACAAAATACAATGTAAGTTTAAAACCCTTTCTATAATGAATTATAATTCTATGTAGTCACACCCTTAAAAACACACAATCACCTATCAAGAAATGTTGATCCAATATTTTAGGAATGGTATACTTATTTTTCCTATTCTAGGTGATATAAAAAATCTCCCTAATTTGAGACACAAGTCTATTAATCCATAGTCTAAATCATCTCAGGACCCAAAAAAATATGACCCTCAAGTCTATTTGAAATCAAGAAGATTTGACAAGGGTGGCCATACAAGGCCAATAATGGTGTCATACTATGGGAATTATGGTACCCATTACTATAGACAGATTTGAAACAATATAAATAGTCCTCCCACATGACTATTTTTCTATTACATGAATGTGAAGCATGGCCTCAATTACATGATTCACTATGTCTACTAGCCATCTATCTCAAGATGACAGCTAGAACTAAAATTAATTTGAGCACCTGAAGAATACCGAAAGTATGTACACAACATGGAATTGAACACTAAATCATGATTACAAATATTCTAAAAGGAACTCCATATAAGCACACAATCTTGTCCATAAAAACATTCCAAAACTATGTCACTATATGGTGATCACAAAGGTGAGAAATGTGATGTAGGAGCATCTAGCTAGTTTCTAGAGTTTATCTCAAATTTAGCATATTGTTAACAATGTAAATGAGTATATTCAAGAAGTCAATGCAAATTTTAAATTAAAATGACATTTAAAAATTTAAATGGTGGAAGGTAAATACTGGATGCGTGGAAAATGGAAATGAAAAGGAATAAATGAAATTCATTATGATAAGACTTTAAATTGCAATTAAAACTGAAAAATAGAGGAAGATTTCTTCGGAGGTCACGCTAAGTCAGAGGAAATTTCAAAGTTTTAAATTGATATAAATAAAAGGAAGAATTTAAAACACCAAGAGGTTGTGTAGTTGAGCAAATGGAGATGAAATGACACCCATGAAAATTTCTTCATAAAAAAATTAAATGCAGATAAAAATGTGAAGGAGGGAGGCATCTAAGCAAGATAGGAGGTAGGCGTGATAGAGGGAAATTTCTAGTAGAGGGGATGTGCCCATGTTATGAGGTTTTAAATAAATAAAAAATCAGCAATTGAAAAGAAGCATGCAACATGAGAAGGAGACCAGAAAGTGATAGGGGCGCACAACATAGGGAACATAGGCTACCTTGGAAGGTAACGTGGAGCCAAATAATGTATTAAATTCATCTAATGAATTAAAATGGTTATAGAATAGACATAGAGTGGCACACTGAACCAAAGGAGATAAAACAATATTTGAAAATTGGGGCATAGGAATGTGAAGGGTCATATGGTTTTAAAATTCATTAAAAATGATTAAAAATATCAATGTATGGGTAGGGCATGTGTGGTGCCTGGTAAAAGGTTGCATAACATATTTGCATAAAGATATGATTTAAAATTTCTAGAAGTCAATCAAGAATTTGTAGTAGATTTGTGTAGGAATAGAGTAACGAAACCATGAGGAAGAGCATAAATTTGGAAGTTTTCAAATATTTGAACCAAATTTGTGATTGTTAATTGTAACCATTATTAGCCTGCAGATAAATTCAATTCTGGATATTCTTTTGAATTGAATTTAAGTTTTTTTGAATTAATTTAATTGACATATGAAGTTGTCAAATTGAATGGTAATGGTAGTGAGTTTGAAGATTGGTTTGTGAATTTGAGATTTTTTTTTCATCTTCGTCAATTGGTATCAGAGCCACAAGATCCTGAGTGGAGAGAATCTTCCAAGACCATGGGTGAAGAATTGGTAAAGAGTGAAGAAGATTTGGGAGGCTATTGATTCTGTGGGAATCATATTGGCTAGCCTCCAACAGAGATGAAGTTGGGTAGAAGGTGTGAAAATCTCTTCCACTAAGAGGAAGTGGGTAGAAGAGATCTTGAAGGTGCATCTTCTAGAATCCTGTCAGGTAGAGGATAGTAGTGAGAGTTTTGTTGCAGGGGGACCTGCAAAGGCAGCGAGCATTGACTCTAATTTTCTTATGTTTGCATATTGAGAGTGTGCCATACTTCTTTGGAAAAATGTCTTGGAGAGATTTTTTTGATGGAGAAGGAATATTTGAAGGCACAAAATGTGAAATAAGAACCCATGGAATTTCCATTCAAAGGAATATTTGTATGTGATATAGCACCTATGGATTTTTTTCATGTTTTGTTGGGTCAACCTTGGCTTTGGGATATGGAATATATACATAATGGCAGCAATATCTATAGCATAATCAATGACAGGAAGGAATATATGTTGAATCCATTGCGGGATAAACAAGAGGAAGTGGTAAAATAAATTGCAGTAGTATGCCACAATGGGTGTATGAAGGAAGAAAGCAACATCAAAGTTGCAATAGGAAAGAAAGAATTAGCTAAGAATCCTTTAAAGGATAAAGAGAAGAAAGAAAATATTGCAACAGATATGAAGAATAAAGAAAAAGAAGAGGAGATCCTTATGCAAAAGGATCAAGAGGAAAGAAAAGAGATTGCAATTGAGGTTGCAAAGGATGAAGAAGATTTGTTATTGAAGATGATGGTGATAGAGGATGAGTGGAAGAAAAAATCTTGCAGCTATAGAGAATGAAGCTATAGTTGAGTTTGCAGCAATAAATTTTGAAGACATTGCAGCAGATGATGAAGCTGCAATAGTGGAAGAAGAGGTAAAAGTTATTTTTTATGAAATTCATGATGTAGAATTTGCAATGGTTTTGTATAATGAGGTGAGTAATGAAGAGAAAGAGTGTGTAGTGACATACAAATAATAAATACCTATATGTGGAAGTTGTAAGAGATTATGCAGGGTCTTTGGTGGAGGTGGTCGGTTTGTGGAGGGTCAAAACCCATGACAGAGAAGAAGGGTGAAGATATTGTTTGGAGGAGGAGGTCGATACATGGTGGACATAAGTCCACAAGAGGAGAGAAGAAAGAAGTGCATAGTTGTTGGTAGAGAATGGAGAACATTCTGACAAGATGTTGGAAGAAGAGGAAAAATAATAATTTGCAGGTATGAGTTTCAGCGTGAGAGCATCTTGTAATTTTTTCGCAACTTGGAAGAGTAGTTCTACTACTTAGCTCCATTTTGTGAGCCTATGCTCAAAAAAAATTTACTGGGTGTGTTTGATGCAGAAGCATCTAGTTGGTTTCTAGAGTTCACCTCAAATTTAGCATATTGTTAACAATGTAAATGAGTATTCAAGAAGTTAGCATAAATTTTAAAAGAAAACAACATATAAAAATGCAAACAGTGGAAGGTAAAGATTGGATGCATGGAAAATAGAAATGAAAGTTAATTACAAGGATACTTTAAATTGCAATAAAAACTAAAAATAGAGGAAGATTTCTTCAGAGGTCACGCCAAGTTAGAGAGCATTTCAAAGTTTAAAATTGATATAAATAAAAGGTAGAATTCTAAACACAAAGAGGTTGCGTAGTTGAGCAAGTGGAGATGAAATGACACCCATGAAAAAGTCTTCATAAAAAATTAAAAAATTAAAAAATGTGGAGGGAGGTGTCTAAGTGAGATAGGAGGTAGGTGTGGTAGAGGGAGATTTCCAGTAGAGGGGTTGCACCTGTGTTATGAAGTTTTAAATCAAAAAAAAAATCAGCAACTGAAAAGAAGCAGACAACGTGAGAAGGAGACTAGCAAGTGATAGGGGCACACAAAATAGGGAACAGGGGATGCCTTGGAAGGTAACGTGGAGCCAAAGAATGTATTAAATTCATCTAATGAATTAAAATGATTACAAAATGGAGATAGACTATCACACTCGGCCAAAGGAGCTAAAATAATATTTGCAGATTGGGGCGTACGAATGTGAAGGGTCTTGCAGTTTTAAAATCCATTAAAAATGAGTTAAAATTTATAGAAGTCAATCAAGAAGTTGTAGTAGATGTATGTAGGAACAAAGTAATGAATTAGTGAGGAAGAGAATAAATTTGGAAGTGTTCAAATATTTGAACCAAATTTGTGATTGTTAATTGTAACCATTATTAGCCTTCAAATAAATTTGATTATGGATTTGCTTTTGAATTTTGTTTAAGTTTATTTGAATTAATTTAATTGACATTTGAATTTGTCAAATTGAATGATAATGGTAGCAAGTTTGAAGATTGGTTTGTGAATTTGAGATTTGTTTTTTTTTCGTCTTCATCAAAATGGGTGTCCTTATTCAACTTATTGGCCATCACCATGATGGAATCATGGTGATGCAAATACATAAGATTCAACCTAATTAGTGAAATATAATGAAATTATATCCCATTTCCATTCAAGAATAAATTCAATTGTAGGAGGCTCATTAGATGTGGAATTTAGTGATAACTTTAAGAAACCCCCCCTCAAAAAAAGATATAAAATCTAGGTGAATGTTTCATTTTTTGAAAAAAAATAAAAATTCTATTGGCAAATATTTTCTTTTTAAAAAAATATCAATTTTATTAGTGATTTTTTATATCACTAAAATTTTATAGAAAATCTTGGCGAATCTTGGAAAATAATAAGAAAATGCATTAATTATGATGGTGAATATTTTCATTTAAAAAAATAATTCTCATGAAAAAGTAGAGGCTCGAGGGTGGAAACGATTGATTTAAAATATAATATAACCACCCTCATTGTATTCCACAAGCTAAAATGTACTTATGATCTGTAATTCCCATGGGGCTCAAATTTGTTTTTATTTCGGGTCCCATGAGAATTATAGATTTTAGGTACATTTTACCTTGTTGAACAATAGATAAAATGAGGAAGTGGGGTGACTTCCTATTCTATCTAGGTCATTCAATTATGTCCTAGGCGCCCTAATTGGATTGACTAACAACCTCACAAGGTTAGTCAATTCACAATGAGGAAGACCTAGGAAGGGTTTCTTTTAAACTTAAAGGGGTTCACCACTAAGCAAATTCTTGGAAAAGACAAATGAACATTCAACCTACAAACCCTAGCTATGAAAGCTAAATGGGGTATGCAAATAATGAAAATATGTAACATGGATATATGATGTGTATACCTAAGAAATTTGGAGATGTGAAGATTCTGAAAATGCAAAGAAGTTGTCAAAAAGTGACTTTGAGGACTAAGATGCCTAGAATGGTGTATTAGTCTCGTTGCTATTTTTTGAGGCAAACACAAAATCTTCAGATGTCTAAACCGGATCTGAAGGAATCTTTGAAAAATATTCTTGGGAGGACTAAGATTCCCAAGGTGGCATATTAGTCATGTTATGAATTTTTGAAAACTCTCAATACGATCCTGAGCTCCAAGGTCTGCACTTGCTTCTCCTTGGATCTTAGGCTCTAAAACTTATGGATCTAACCTGTAGGTGAGTTTTCATGAAGATGACAACTTTGTAACGAAACTTTGCAACTTTTACAACTTTTCACTCCAAGTGATCTTCAAGTCTTCAACCTAGATCTGCAAACACAAATATGCAAGATGGGGAAAACTTATTGATTGTTAGTGAATGGTGGTTTTCCTTGGTCAAACCCCTTGGTAATTAAACCTTGAAATGAAATAAAGTAATGAAGGAAAATGGTGAATGAACATCATGCAATGCTACAACTCACCAAACCCTTGGAAAGTCTACAAACTTGTGTGAAATGGTTGCAATGGATATGGATCTTGAAGTGCTTGATAGATCTTGAATTGATTGCTTGCTTGGATCAAAACCATACATCAAAAATGTTAGCACAACAACACACATGATTCAAGAATAGCCTTTGATATGATGCTTGAATCTTGATGATGGCTCCAAATGCTTGAAGAATTGTTGTTGAATGCTCTTGTGAACTCAATTTGATATTAAGAATGCTCTCACAAAATACTTGCTTAGATGAAAATAAGTGAGGGAACCTTGTATTTATACTTATCTATGCTTAATATCCCAAAATTATCACATCAAGCCGACATATAAATTCATTAAATGGAGGCTAAATCCTGCCAGAATTTGAATTTAAATCTCAAAAATGACTCAAGGACTAAGACGCCCTAGGTGACGTCTTAGTCCCAAGTGATGACACTTGGGGCACAAACACCAAAAAGGGGCCCAATTAAGATGCCTGAAAATCAAGGTCCTGAGACCTCATGGGGACAAAGACACCCTAGGAGGCATTTTATTCCTAACCAAAAATCAAGGACACACAAATCCAAATCATTAGGATTATCATTTATGCCTTGGAGAATGTCGAGATTAACTAGAAAAAGATGCAATTCATAGGGCTTGTGGACACAAAATAGCACCAATTAAGCCATAAAGATGGATAAATAAAGCAAGGTGGGCCTAAACAAGTGTGAAAATGCAAGGGTATGAATTTTACTACACTACATTTATCCCCCACTTTAGTGAGAGGATGAACTTGCTTCAAACTCACACAAAAGTAGCCAACCACACAATCAAGAGGGGTTCAAATGTACAAATGTTAGTGAGATAGGATGACAACGATCAAGAGGGGTGATGAAGATCCTATGGCGGACCAACATAGGCACAAAGAAACATGCTTGTGGATGATATATGAAGCAAAAGTTAGATCGAAAACATACACCATCAAAGATAGGAAAAAGGCAAAAGGAAAATAACTACAACGGTCGTCTAATGCTGTGGATCGGGTCTAGGCTTGAAGAGGGTTTGCAAGTGGAATGTGTTATCCACTATACAAACAGAATTGCATGCTCATA
This sequence comes from Sequoiadendron giganteum, assembly GCA_007115665.2. Classification (NCBI taxonomy): domain Eukaryota; kingdom Viridiplantae; phylum Streptophyta; class Pinopsida; order Cupressales; family Cupressaceae; genus Sequoiadendron; species Sequoiadendron giganteum. Next base: position 70,666,802 of record CM021100.1, read on the forward strand.
ATGTTAGATTTTGTGGTTGTGTTGTTGATATGTGGTTGTCATTGATGTCAACACTATTAGCATTAAATCTACTTAAGGTTGTATATGTCGAGGATATTGAGAAAATTGTAAAAAATATAGTACAAGCAGCCAGTGGAGCTAAAAAGGTCAGAATGTTGGAAAGTTCTATATGTTGAAGATCTGAAGGTGGACTTCAAAGGGTTTGTTACTAAAGCTTTCTAGTATGTTTTCTAAAAGTTTTAGAGGCTCGCATAAAGATTTGTGGAAGTTATGAAGATCTATGTGCCTACAATTACTCAGTTTCTGTAGATGATGTTCTTGGTTCAAATGGATGAAATTATGTTAATTTCATGTGTTGTGCATGTACTTGTGATTTTCATGGATGAATCTATATCGTGCTCTATCCTTGTTGTACATTCTCATTGATTGAAGTGTTTGTGATCAGAGATTGTTTTGATGTGTGCCCGAGTTTTCATGTTCTTAGCCGACATGATGATGTTAGTGTGTTGCGGATCCATGAGGATAAATATTTTATTGTTTGGAATGTTTGGAGGTTTTTCCTTGGGTCCTTACTATGTTGTGACTGAATTGTGTTGGTGTGCATTGTAATTTGTTCATGTATCAAGGCCGACAGTTGTAATTTATTCTTTATTTGTGGCTGATTGAATAGTGGATGTAAATTTGTGTAGCAGATATATATATGAGATTGTTTTCCTTATTTAGAAGCAAGTGCTCAAGTGTACAAGTGATGTACATGTGCGAATAAAGGTCAAATCATTTAGAGCAGAATGTGGAAGAGATTGAGCAGAGTGTGGAAGATTTTGTAGAATTTTTTGTGCACCTAACTAGAACTATGATCAGGCTTTTGTAGAAGCTAATTTCTCAGTTCAACTTCATCAGATGGATTTAATCTGATTATTGTATGTAAGGCAATGAACCTTCCCTTTGAGTAGTGTGCTCTAGGCAGTGCACCTAAATGCAACTGCATTCCTTTTTACTCTTCATTATACTTCTAACAAGGTATAATCTTGTGGACTAACATCCACCGTGGTTTTCCCCTAACAAGGTTTCCACGTATAAAATATTGGTGTTCATGTGTCTCTAATGTGTTGTTGATTTAATAATTGCACTGCTAATTATTAGATCTATGATATAAGGTTGATTAATTTTGTATAAGTTTGATTTTGGTAACAATTGATTCACCCCCCCTCTTAGTTGTCTATCCTTGTTTTACCAACAATTGGTATCAGAGCTACTTCCTCTGAAATAAGCTTAATAACTTGAGTCGATCCAAGATGACATCATTCAAGAAGGATAGTCCTAGATTTGATGGTACAAACTACTCTCTATGGAAAGTCAGGCTGGAATGTCATTTGAAGTGCATTGGGGAACCTTTCTGGTAGATGACACAAAATGCATATACTATTCCTCAGAATGGTCCTTCATCTAAAGATGAAATCAAGCAAGAAGAAATTAATACCAGGGTAGTAGAAACATTGGTGAGTGTTTTGATAGATTTAGAGATGACAAATGTGTTAGGATTGAAGACTGCATACTAGATTTGGAAAAAGCTAGAAACTTTATATGAAGGAGACGCACTAGTGAAAAGTGCTAAGCTACAAAGTCTAAAAGGCAAATGAGAGAGCTTTAAGATGAAAACATCTTTTCCTTCTCACAAAAGATAAATGAATTAGTGATGGAAATTAGATGTGTTGGTGGAACTTTGGATGATGATGGAATTGTGGCTAAGATACTTATATCTGTGCCCCCTTCCTACAAGACAAAAGCTCATGCTATTGATGAACTCAAGATAGTGACAAATATTAAAAAAGACATGTTGATTGGAAAACTTGTTGCATTTGAATTGAGTGAATTTGGTGAGTCTGCTCCTAAGACTGAATCTGCTTTCAAGGCTATTGTATCTGGGAAAAGCAACCAAAGATATGATTCAGGAGAAAGTTCCAAGAGAACATTCAGGTATGAAGATGAGATGAAGCAAATTGAAGATGAAGAAAAGGAATTGGAAGAACTGGAAGCATTGATTGTGAAAAGAGAATCAAGAGTTCATGGTAAGTACAAAGGAAAGTTACCTATTAAATTTTTTTCTTTCAGTAAGATAGGTCATTTTGCATCTAGATGTCCTGAAAGAGTTTCAAAGTATAAACCTAAGAACACTAGATTTCAAAGAAAGTGTTATTATGCTAAAGAATATGTAACTAATGAAGAATATGATAAAGAAACTGGAAATGAAGATGAATGGGTATTTATTTCTATTAAAGAAAATGGTCAGGTGTCCACTGAATCTGCTAGTAGTGTGAATGTTGAGAAAGCTCTTGCAACCAAATTTGAAGAGAAAGATGAGTGGGTGATTGACAGCGGATGCTCACATCATATGACTAGTGTAAAAATCCAATTTCTAAGCTTGGAAAACTATGATGGTGGTGTTGTGAGGTTCAGAGACAACACTTCTGGTGTGATTCGTGGTAGAGGCACTATTTCTTTTGGTGGTAAGCACAATACTGATGATGTTCTCTATGTAGAAGGCTTAAAGCATAACTTGTTGAGTGTTGGACAGATGGTAGACAAAGGTTACAATCTACAGTTCAAGGATGGTAAGTGCAGAATAAGGGGAAGTTCTGGAAATATGATTGCTTCAGGAACAAAGATAAAAGGTAATATCTTTCATTTGAGTGTTGCTAGTGAAAGTTGTTTGATTTCTCAAATTGATGTAAGTTGGTTATGGCATAGGAGGTTGTGTCATGTAAAATTTGATAACATTGTCAAGATAGGCTCTACTCAAGTAGTTAGAGATCTACCTAAGTTAGTGAAGCCTACTAACACTATGTTCAAGGAATGTCAGATGGGAAAGCAAACAAGAAATTATTTCTGGAGCAAACAGTATAGCTCTAATGGAGTACTGGATTTGATACATAGTAATCTATGTGGTCCTTCTAGAATCAGAAGCCTACAAGGTGAAAGGTATTTTATGTTGCTCATTGATGATTATTCTAGAATGATATGGGTCACTTTCTTGAGAGAAAAACATGAAACATTAGAAAATTTCAAAAGTTTTAAAGCTATGGCAGAAAATGAGACAGGTCAAAGGATCAAATATCTAAGGTCAGACAGACATGGTGAATTCACTTCACAGGAATTCAATTCTTTTTGTGAAGAGCATGGAATCCAAAGATAGTTATCTGCTCCCTAGACGCCTCAATAGAATGGAATTCTTGAAAGAAATAATAGAACCATTCTAGACACTGCTAGAACCATGATGCTGGAAGCAAATGTTCCTCATTTCTACTAGAGAGAAGTTGTAAGTACTATTGTATACACCATTAACAGGGTGAATGTCAACAACAATTCTAATAAGACACCTTTTGAGCTATGGTTTGGTTATAATCCTACTATCAAGTATTTCAAAAAATTTGGAAGCAAATGCTACATCAAGAGAGATGATGATATAGGCAAGTTTGATGCTAGAAGTGATGAAGGAATCTTCCTAGGATACTCTACTAAAAGAAAAGCTTACCGGTGCTTTAATAAAAGGTTGAAGAAAATGGTTGAAAGTGCAAATGTCAAAGTTGATGAAGATATTGGTAAATTGCCTAGATCTAGTGGTTATGATTAAGATGATCAACATGATGGTGCTAAGAATGAAAGTGATGTTCAGGCACATAATCAACTTTAAATTGTTCTAGTGAACCAAGGGAATCAAGAAGCAGAAGTGCAAAAGAAAGAACACAAGAACAAGAGGTAAGAGAAAATCTCAAAAACTCCTAAGTATGTAAGGATAAATCATTCTGATAGTCAAATCATAGGAGACAAGAGAAAAGGTGTGCAAACTAGAAGAAGAATTTTGGAAGAGTATTGTCTAATTTCTAAAGCTAAACCTAGAAATATAAGTGAAGAATGCAAAGATGAACATTGGATGGAAGCCATGAAAGAAGAATTGTTGCAAATACAAAAAAATGATACATGGGATCTTGTTCCTAGACCTCATAACAAAAATGTGATAGGAACCAAGTGAGTGTTCCAGAATAAGCTGAATGAACAAGGTGATGTTGTTAGAAATAAAGCAAGATTGGTTTGCAAAAGATACTCAGAGATGGAAGGTATAGACTTTGAGGAAACTTTTTCTCATGTTGCTAGAATTGAAGTTGTTAGATTATTTCTTGCTTATGCTACTTTCAAGAATTACAAAGTCTATCAGATGGATGTAAAGTTAGCATTTCTGAATGGTGAACTAAAAGAAGAAGTTTATGTTGAACAACCAGATGGATTTCAATTGACTGATGAAAAGGACATGGTATGCCGATTGAAGAAATATCTTTATGGACTTAAGCAAGCTCCTAGAGTTTGGTATGCTAGATTGGATAAATACTTGTTGAAACTTGGATTCAATAAAGGTATTGTTGATAGCAATCTGTATTTCAAGTTGGATCAGAGCAAATAACTGAATATTGAAGTCTTTTTTGATGATATTATTTTTTAAGGTGATGATGATTTGTGTATGAAGTTTTTTGATGAAATGAAAAGTGAATTTGAAATGCCAATGATAGGAGAGACGAAATTATTTTTAGGATTGAAAATCACCCAATTAGATGATGGAATCTTTGTATCTCAGTCTAAGTATGTGAAAGTGTTACTGAACAAGTTTGGCATGGAAGATTCAAAACTAATTGGTACACCTATGGTGACCGGATGCAAACTTACATAGAAAGATGATTCTCCTAAAGAAAATCAAACAAGATACAGGTCAATGATTGGTGGATTACTCTATTTGACTTAGACTAGGCTAGATATAATGAATGTTGTGTGCATGGTTGCTAGATTTCAAGCTGATCCTAAAGAATCCCATGTGACTATTGTGAAAAGAATATTCAGATATCTGAAAGGGATAGTTGATCTTGGTCTTTGGTATCCTAAGGATGATGATCTTACTCTAAGTGCTTTTACTGATGCTGATTGGGTAGGAGATGTAGATGACAAGAAGATTACCAGTGGTGGTGCATTCTTCTTAGGTAAGATGCTCGTATCTTGGTTAAGCAAAAAGCAGAACTCAGTTTCATTATCTATTGTTGAGGCAGAGTACATTATTGTTGCAAACAATTGTACCCAAGTATTGTGGATGAAGCAATGTTGAGAGATGGCATAATTGAGTATGAAGAACCCATTTCCATATTATGTGACAATTCAAGTGCCATTAACATTTCTAAGAATCCAGTGTTGCATTCAAAGACAAAGCATATATCCATCAAGTATCACTTCTTGAGAGACAAAGTAAGTGAAAACGAAGTTAGATTGGAGTACATACCTACCAAAGAGAAAATTACAGATATCTTTACCAATTCATTGCCTAAGGATAATTTTGAGTACCTCAGAGGCAAGTTAGGGGTGATTTCCCCTCCTAATCAGAAGTAAGATGCAAGTATTTGCATCAGTTTGTGAATTCATAGCCATATCTCATTCTGGATTGATGTTTTGATGGCTTCTACTCAGGGGGAGTAGTCAGATGATTCAAATTTATGATCAGAGCATATGTACCTTTGCCATTGATGTCAAAGGGGGAGAGAAACAATGTGAAAAATGTGGGAAAGAAGAGCAATGAAGGAAATAGGAAAGAGTGCACAATCTCAGGGGGAGATTGTTGAAGAAGAGTTAGTTGGTTTGATGGTATTATTTTCCACATCATGTGTTGCCATCAATGCCAAAGGGGGAGATTGTTGGATGGTGTGGTTGTGTTGCTGATATGTGGTTGTCATTGATGTCAACACTATTAGCATTAAATATTCTTTAGGGTGTATATGTCGAGGATATTGAGAGAATTGTAAAAAATATAGTATAGGCAGCCAGTGGAGCTGAGAATGTCAGAATGTTGGAAATTTGTGTATGTTGAAGGTCTTAATGTGCGATTCAAAGGGTTTTTTGTTGAAGCTTTATAGTATGTTTTCTAAAAGTTTCAGAGTTTCGCATTAAGATTTGTGCAAGTTATGATGGTTTGTGTGCCTACAGTTACTCATTTTTTGTAGATAATGTTCTTGGTTGGAGTAGATGAAATTTTGGTAATTTCATCTATTGTGCATGTACCTGTGACATTCATGGATGAGTCTAGATCATGATCTATCCTTGTATGCCCACATTGATTGAATTGTTTGTGATCGGATATTTTTTCGATGTGTGCCTAATTTTTCATGTTCTTGGCCAACATGATGATGTTAGCATGTTGCAGATCCATGAGGATTAATATTTTATTGTTTGGTGTGTTTGGAGGTGTTTTTTTGGGTCCTCACTATGTTGTGACCAACTTGCGTTGGTGCACATTGTAATTTGTTCTTGTATCAAGGCCGACAGTTGTAATTTATTCTTTATTTGTGGCTAACTAAATAGTGGATGTAAATCCATGTAGCGGATATATATATATATATATGAGATTGTTTTCCTCATTTAGAAGCAAGAACTCAAGTGTAAAAGTGATGTACATGTGTGAATAAAGGTCAAATCATTCAAAGTAGAATCTGGAAGAGATGGAGCAGAGTATGGAAGAGTTTGTAGATCTTTTTGTGCACCTAACTGGAACTGTGATCATGCTTTTGTAGAAGATAATTTCTCAGATCAACTTCATCAGATGGATTTAATTTGATTACTGTATGTAAGGTAGTGAGCCTGCCCTCTGAGCAGTGTGCTCTAGGAAATGCGCCTGAATGCAAGTGCATTCCTTTTTATTCTTCATTAAACTTCTAACAGGGTATAATCTTGTGGACTAACATCCACCATGGTTTTTCCCCTAATAGGGTTTCCATGTATAAAATCTTGGTGTTCATGTGTCACTAATGTGTTGTTAATTTAATGCTTGCACTGTTAATTATCAGATCTATGATATAAGTTTGATTAATGTTGTATAAGTTTGATTTTGGTAACAACTGATTCACCCCCCCTCTTAGTTGTCTATCCTTGTTTTGCCAACACACAAGGGCTAGTGGGAACTAGTTGTCCACTAGGTGAGCCCCAGGGGGACCATATCAAAGCCATACCTCCATGAATTTAATAAGGTACAAAAATGCATTCTCACAAGGGTTAGTGAAGCTAGTTGTTCACTAGGTGAGCCCCAAGGTACCATATTAAAGCCATACCTCCATGACTTTAAAAAGGTACACAAATGCACACTCACAAGGACTAGTGAAGCTAGTTGTTCACTAGGTGAGCCCCAGGGGGACCATATCAAAGCCATACCTCCATGAATTTAATAAGGTACAAAAAGAGAAAATGCAACACAACAAGAAAGTTCAAAGGGATTTTGCTCAGTTCATGCAAGGTCTTAATCGTAGGGGACATTGTTACTAATTTCTCCAAGAGAGGACCAATCAAAGGATAAAAGATTCACAACTTAGGGAATACAGTGTGTCGCATCACCACTAAGAGGAATGTAATATGCTAAGATAGATCACGCTCTTGAAGGACATTTCTCCCAATGTCACCACAAAGAGGAAAACAAATCGTATGAAGCAAGAAAATCACATCAAGGAACATGGAAAAATGCAAATGAAATCATGCCAATGTATGCCCCCACTTTAAAGAAATTGCTAACACCATACTATGAGCAATTACTTTAAACTAGCCAAAAGATGAAAAAGGAAAAGAGGGTTACCCCCAGAAACACATAAGGGATCTATGGATTCGAGGTTAGTATTTGTCTTTACTACAGTAATATTAGAAAGCTTGAAATTGTCATCATTTCCCAAATACACATAGAACTGGAAGAATGACACAAAGAGAATGAAAAAAAAGAAAATCCTTTTGGGTCAACATGGAAGAGACATAGGGTGTCTCAACACCTTGCATCATCCCCAAAAGGAAAATACAAGAAAAAAAGTGAAAGGAAAAGAAAAGATAAATGAAAAGGTGAAGATCTTACGATGTAGAGAAGAATGAAGGTACAAAGAGAGGAATGCACAAAGAGAGAGAAACATCAAATAGAACATCATGGGGATCACATCACACACATGCAAGTGAAAATGAAAAGAAAATAAAAAATAATAGTAAGGCACATGTAGATCAACCATCAGTATGTCATCTGCATCCCAGTCTTGTTCAATATATGTAGAATACAAATCACTAGTGAGAGGAATCACATCAAGTGTTGTACTAGGAGAATCACCAAGTTCATCACATGGTGAATCACTCAATTTAGGAGGATCATCATGGTTGTTATTGTTTAAGCTCATGGATGAGGAGAATAACAAATACATCTCATTATAAACTTGTTCATCAATTTTAGTTGTTTCCTCATCATCATCCAAGTTAACCACAACAAGAGGATGAATGATAATATCCATAGAAGGTGTTGGTCCTTGTTGTGTAGATTTTACAATCTCTAGTAAGAGAGGAGTCCCATTGTTTATTGCTTCTGTCAAGTTCAGATTTTGATTTTCAATGTTGTTCTCACCACTCATCTTTTGAGCAGTAGCATGATGCCTATTCCTACGCTCTAGCATTGTGATTCCTTTTATTATAGTTTTCAAATTGTGTTTTTGTAGGAGTGGGTGGATCAAACATAGGTTCCTTTTCTTCTTGTGATGGAAGAACGAAAGAAACCATGGAAGGTTGTTTGACCACTTTCTCTTTGGCTTTAAAAATTTTCTTAGGAGGAAGATTAGGACTTGTTTGGTTTTCTCTAGGTCTATTATAGGAAACAATTAAGGGTTTGTTCATGGATGGGTCTTGGTTTGTTGGAAAGGTTTTAGGCTCAAAATTGTTTTGTTTAGGTGGTGGAGGTTCAAGCATGGGTGGAGGGTCAATCAGGGGTGGAGGAAAGTTTTCAAGGGATAGTTTGGTTATGAATTTTTCTTTGAACTTTTGGTAGGGTAGGGAAAGGAAGTCTTCATGTTGTCTTATAGGTTATATGGGCTCAGGCCAAAAATAATCTAAGGAGAAATTTCCATGGGAAGATGGGGGTCTAAAGCCACTATGGTTTATGGTGAATATTTCATTGCCAATTGGGAACTTTAAGCACTTATGGAAAATGGATGAGACCACATTCATGGAACAAAGCCATTTGTAGCCTAACTTCACATGAAATTGGTCTAAATTAGATATAATAGAGAATGATACATTTGATTTCTTCGTTCCTACTTGTAAAGGGAGTGTGATCGATCCCATCATAGCATGAGCAAAACCATCATGCATTTTAATCCATGCTTTTGGTTTTTCATATCTATCTTGAGTGAGTTTGTGCACATATAAGAGTTCTTTTGTGATCACATTCCCTCCATAGACAGGATCAATTAAAATCCCAAGAGTGGGCCTGTTATTAATTCTATCAGCTATGTAAAGAGGACCATCAGGTGCATGTTTAATTGTTTCTTCTGAAGAGAAAGTAATGTAAATGGTTTGTTGTTTATGAGGATCGATGTCAATCACTCTTATAATTGTATCAATAGGAATTTTTTCATGATTGCTCATATTTTTATCATTTGTGTCAACATTCATTACATCGGGCTTAGTTTCACTAGCCTTAACAAATGAAATATTATGGTTGGGCATGGGATTGGTAAATATTTGCAATTTTTGGTTGGGAGGGTCCACAGACTTATTACCTTTGTCATTCACACCTCTGATTAGGATATGATTGGAATCAATGAGGTCTTGCACAAGATGTTTAAGATGCTTGCAATGCTATGTATCATGTCCTTTTTGTTGGTGATAAGCACAATAGGCATTATGTCTAAAGCTCAGAGGTAATGGCTTGCTACAGTCAAGGGGTTGGTTGAGAGGTAAGTTAAGAATTTTTTTGTTTAAGAGTTGGTTCATGATGTTGTGGAGTGTGTCAGGTAAGGGATTAAATTGCCTTTGTGGATCCCCAAAGATATAAGGATTACTCTTCTTTATAGCAGCTACTTGGGTATCAACTGGTTGGGTGGGTTGAGAGGTGGAATTTAGTTGAAGGAAACTTTTAGTTTATCTTCTGAAAGGTTGATAAGTGTTTTGGTTTGAAGTTTTGAATTTTTTAGGACGGGTAGGGATAGCTTTTGGTTCACTAGCACTTACAGAATTTTGATAATCTCGAACCGACAATGCATAGGTGCATAAAGGAAGGAAATTTCATCATGGTGATCTTATCCCTTATCTTGCTTTATAAATTTTATATGAATATATTTTGAAGGTGGGAATCAAGAATCTTCACACTAATTTGGGAATAAAGTGACTAGTAGTGTGAAATAAAGACAATGAATTTGTCACCCTCATTTTGCTTGCATCTCATCAAATCAGCCAATGTCATTTTAGGAACCATGTTCACTTGGAAATGGTTAATAAAAGCCTCAGAAAGTTCATTGAATGAATGAATTGAGTTCTTCGGTAATGTAGAAAACTACTCCAAGGCAATGTCTTTTAGGGATCGGGGAAAACGTTTAGCCAAAATTTTGTCCTCAAGGATAAAGTCACTACACAAAGCAGTGAAGGCATTAACATGATTAGCAAGATCTCCCTTTCCTCTATATTTCTCAAATCTAGGGATCTCTATACCTTGTGGCTCGAGATTTCTCAATATCTCCAAGGATAATGGGTTTATTTTTACATAGTATGAAGGTGGACCATTTTGATTTTGGTTTATGGTAGAGACTTGACATTGAAGGGATGAAAAACTTTGTAAGAGATGGTTAATGGTAGGATCATTGCTTGTGGTTTGGGATGGAGGTAAATATGGTGGTGGTGTGTATGTACTGGAAGGAGAAATGAATGGATTTCTTGTGGGAGGAGGTATGATATTAGATGCCACATATGTATAAGGAGCACTAGTGGAAATGTGTGAGGTAGGAAGGATATTACTAGTTGGTTCCATCTTTGTGGTCACTTCAGGAGTTGTATAGGTGGGAATGGATTCTATGGTTGAAGAGGGAGGAGTTCGATTTCCTCCTTGCACATTGTTTGAAGTTTCAGCACCATTGGTGGTGGGAGGAAGGTGTTTTCCAAATATGTGAGCTATGTTATGCACAATTTCCAATCCTTCATCACTTTCCATCATGTGGTGAATACTATCTATAACAGGTATAATAGTGTTAGAAATTTTTTCAGTACTCACACTATCTTGTAAGTGGGCTAGGTCTTCATGCATTTTCATTATGTTTTCTTGAGGAATATGATGAACCATTGTTTGAACACTTTACATAACATTTGTAGGTAAATTAGGCATAGCAAAAGAGGTGGAAAAGGTATGGTCCATACCTAGTGAACTAGTACCAATAGTCGAAATAAGAGAGCTTGATAACCCAAGATCCACAATAAGTGTTTTATCGCAAGATGCCATGAGTCTCGCACTTCGTCTAACCACAATATTAGAAGTAGGATACCAATTACTATAGCTCATACAAGGAATAGACCATAGAAAATGCATTGAACACAATGTCCTATGCTTTCAATTACACTTGAAAGCAAAGAAATTGGAATAACAACAATTCTGGAAATTGAAATAGAAAACTAAAGGCAACCCATAGAAACATAGAAAAGCAATTGCAGACCCTAAAAATTAGAGAGTCAAATTCAATAGGGACTAAGACGCCAATAAGGGGGTCTTGGTCCTCCTAGTAAGATCCTGAAATTCTAGAGGCTAAAACAAACAACAAACAGTAGAGAGAGGATTCTAGAGAAAAAAAATTGAGGGACTAAGACGCTAGGAAGGGCGTTTTAGTCCTAGCAGAGGTTTTTCTCAAAAAAACAACAAATTCTAGTTTGATAAAAAAAATATTAGGTTGCCTACCCAGGGACTTGATGTTCAGAAACAAGAAATTGTGCAAATGAATGTAATGAAAAGAAACAAATAACAAGCAATTCAATGCAAGATTTGAATGCAATTTTTCAATTTTCAATGCAATAACAATGTTTCTAAATGCAATTAAGAGGATGAACAATGCACTTTTTAGTTTTTCAATGAAATAAAATGATGTAAGAAAGAAAAAATGTAACCTATATGCACTTTCACTAATGCAAATGTAAGAAACCCTAAATATAATTTCACTAATGCAAGATGCAAGAAACCCTAGATGCACTTTCACTTATGCAAGATGCAATCTAGATCTAGGACTTTTATGGACTCCAAATCAGAAAAAGAATGTTCAAAGAATTTGAGTTCACCAAAATGAATCATAGATAAAATGAGGAAGTGGGGTGACTTATTATTCTATCTAGGTCATTCAATTATGTCCTACGAGCCCTAATTGGATTGACTAACAACCTCATAAGGTGATTCAATTCACAATGAGGAAGACCTAGGAAGGGGTTCTTTTAAACTTAAAGGGATTCAACACCAAGAAGATGCTTGGAAAAGACAAATGAATATTCAACCTACAAACCCTAGTTATGCAAGCTAAATGAGGTATGAAAATAATGAAAATATGCAATAGGGAGATATGATGTGTGTACCTAGGAAATCTAGAGATTCTATGAGGATTCTGGAAATGCAAAGAAGTTGTCAAAAAGTGCCTTGGAGGACTAAGATTCCCAAAATGGTGTATTAGTCTTGCTGCTATTTTTTGGGGAAAATATAGAATCTTTGGATTTCGAAACTGGATTTGAAGGGATCTTTGATAAATCTTCTTGGGAGGACTAAGACGCCCAAGGTGGCGTATTAGTCCCATTCTAAATTTTTGAAAACTCTGAATGTGACCCTAAGCTCCAAGGTTTACACTTGCTTCTCCTCAGATCTCAGGTTCTGAAACTTCTAGAGTTAACCTATAGGTGAGTTTCTGTGAAGATGACAACTTTGTAATGCAACTTTACAATTTTTACAACTTTGGACTCCAAGTGATCTTCAAGTCTTCAACCTAGATTTTCAAACACAAATATGCAAGATGGGAAAAACTTGTTGATTGTTAGTAAATGGGGGTTTGCCTTGGTCAAACCCCTTTTTGGTAATTAAACCTTGAAATTAAATAAAGTAATGAAGTGAAATTGTGAATGAACACAATGCAATGCTACAACTCACCAAACCCTTGCAAAATTTGCAAACTTGTTTGAAATGGTTGCAATGGATATGGATCTTGAAATGCTTGATAGATCTTGAATTGCTTGTTTGCTTAGATCAAAACCCTACATCACAAATTTTAGCACAACAACACACATGATGCAAGAATAGCCTTTGCTATGACACTTGAATCTTGATGATGACTCCAAATTCTTAAAGAATTGCTCTTGAATGCTCTTGTGAACTCAATTTGATATTAAGAATGCTCTCACAAAATACTTTCTTAGATGAAAATTAGTGAGGGAGCCTTGTATTTATACTTATTTAAGATTAATATCTCAAATTATATCACACCAAGCTGACATATGAATTCACTAAATGAAGGAGGCTAAATCTCGCCAAAATTTGAATGTAAATCTCAAAAATGACTCAAGGAGGACTAAGACGCCCTAGGTGCATCTTAGTCCCAAGTGATGAAACTTGGGGCATAGACACCAAAAAGGGGTCTAATTAAGATGCCTCAAAATCAGGGTTTTGAGACCTTGGGGGGACAAAGATGCCCTAGGTGGCATTTTAGTCCCAACCAAAAATCAAGGACACACATATCATAATCATTAGGATTATCATTTATGCCTTGGAGAATGTCGAGATTAGCCAGAAAAAGATGCCATTCATAGGGCTTGTGGACACAAAATAATACCAATTAAGCCATAAAGAAGGATAAATAAAGCAAGGTGGGCCCAAACGAGTGTGAAAATGCAAGGGTATTCATTTTACTACACTACACTTGCAAAATACAACAAGGGTCTTTAGATTATATTTTAACTAATGGATGAAACCATAGATTGGAAATATGGCCCTAAAGCAACTAATAAATATGATACATTATTGGTGAATTAATTTAGATTTGCAATATAACTTATTAAATTTAGGTGAATCTGATCTAATCATGTATTTAATATTGTGGAAAAAAATTGAGTTAAAAAGTTTAATAAAATAATTTTTTTGACAATTTAAATAAGGCTAAAATATTTTTTTGTAAAAATGTGGCAATTCACATCACATTATAGCTTGAACTATTATCTAAATTTAGATTCCCAAATTTCAACTATTAGCCAATTGGCAAATATTAGCCACTAAAAAAATCACTAATGTGGATGCTCATCCTCCACTCTCTAAAATCCTAGGCATCTAGCCATAAAATTATCAACACCATTTTTCATCCCTACCCAATGAAATAACCACCTGAGGTAAGCATCGATCTTCTGTTCACCAAAATGATATATATATGGCACAATACACTTGTAAATTAAAAATAATGCAAATACCACTAGAAACTAGAACATAGACACAACTATTTTTTTTTAATAGTCCACACGAATCTACTAAATAAATATAGTACCTTCTTGCAAGGGCTTCCTATGAACCAATAATCTCACTAACTTCTTAATACCATAGATCCTAAGGAAGCTTCTCCAAAATATAAATCCACAGATCTATGCGTAAGACCAAAATTAAAACCTCATGATGCCTCATTCTCAAGGCATCAATGACCACATTCATATGTTCATCACTAAAGTAATAATCATAAATAAATTCAATTCATTTGTAAATTGATGGATATTTAGGTTTAGTTGAGTGAAAATATATTATAGACTATAATGATTGGTGTGAAGCTTGAACTATCATACCAATAGAAAATTTCTCCATCTCACTAATATGTGGATGAGTACTGCCAATTCTAAATCTTGGGAAATGTAATTCATCTCATAATCCTTGAGCTTCCTTTATTCATAAATAATCTAGATCACATCTTATTTTTGAGCCCTCTTGGTTATGTTATACTTTACCTTGTGCATTTTGATTGTGATGCTAAAAAAATGAATTATGAACAATTAGATTATGAAGATAAATAAATTTTATATTAGTTGGATATTGTTTTGGTTGGTGTTCATATGAAATAGAATTATATTGAGATAAAATTTAATGTTATACATTATATTCTTATGATATATCCTAATATATATTTTTGAACTAACTACCTTGATGGTTTGATGAGGTGGGTGCACAAGATAGTTTTCCCCTCTAGAAATTGAGAGGGAGAGGATCACTAGAGAGAGGATAATAGGTCCTAAAGAAACCCGCACTTACCATAACTTTCGGAGCACACATAAAAGCACACTATTTGGTGTCCTTGATTGTTTGTGAAAATTTCATATTTTAATTATTTGTGAATAAATATATATTTTGTAATGCAGTGTGTTTACAATAGGAATATATTGTTATGAAACAGTGCATAATACTTAGAATGTTAAATTCATTTCCTATATAATCCCATGAGAGAAACACATGCATTCAATCTTATATAATAACCATAATACAAAGATCAAATAGAAAAGATGTAAATAATACAATATATACCCTAGGAAAACCCTCAAGAGGGAAAAACCTAGCCTCCAAAAGTATCCATACTCAATATATTATTCTAAAATGAACAATATATGCACTTATAGAGTTATAATGAACACTTCTAAAATATGAAACCTCTCTAATACATCCTCAATGTGTCTAAGAATGAATCCACTCATTAAAATACTTAATACTATGACAACCCAATCACCCATCCAACCTTAACCACTAAACATGTGCTTGATTTTATAGACACAATCTAACACAAATACAACCGAGTGGTTAGATAAAATCATATGCCTCAAAACCATGAGTACAAAAAACCATTGACCCCTCATTTAATATTGGGTACTAATTTCACACATGATTAAATATCTTTCCCCAAATATTAAATAAGTATCCTATGTCTCCCACACATCAAATAATTAACTCAATGTTACAAAATAACTCTACAAGTGGCCAAAAATGATTACCTGATGTGGCTAACCACATCTCCTAGATGTACCACAACTAAATAAATATTTAATTATAATATTATAGGAAATTATTTTATGTAAGGTGTACAACACCAAATCCTAAAATTCTCCCACTTGTATGCATTGCATAAGGGTCAATTATTGAAATAAATAATCATATCCATACACAAAACCACATGAATCTCCAACATGATCTTGTACTCCATCAAGATACCTACAATAAAACCAAATTGGCCACCATATCAAGCAAGAACTCCTCTCATCCTCCAACACTCCACCTATGGAAGAAAATGAACATGGTAAGGTGAAGATGCACCAATCCAAAGAACACAAGTATCAAATCCAAGTGATAAAAAAGGCTCTGGAAGTTGTTGTGAAAGGTAAAAAACCCACCTGACTGAAAATGGTACCCATGGAATATGCTAATACAACCATTCATAGCTCCTAGACATCAACAACATCAATAAACCCATGCCAACAACATATCCAACCCATAAACCACAATCACAAGCTCCCTGTATAAAATAATTAATGAAGAACATATATATCTAAGAACTCCCACTACATGGGTAATGTCAAATATGAAAATAGATCAATGCATATCAAGTCTACCAATCAACATTCATACCAAGGTGTAAAAAATGATCAAAACCATGTAGTACCAGGAATAATCACAATGATACATACAATAAAAATAGTTGCATGCTCTCTCACAACATGCCACCATAACTCCCCTAAATCATGAGAACATAAACCTCCAAGAAGGCATAAAAAAAAGAGAGAAAACCTATAAATCATACCATATCCTTATACCAATAACTAAAAGTGGTATTATATGTCAAGTATGATTTACTTACAACCCAAAATGAAAATCATCAAAAAAATTGAACCACTCAATCTCATATATCTAATGAAACATATGTATCATGTAAATTCAACATAGATGTAAGCCTCTCTGGAACCAAAGAAAATCAAACTCAAGGTATCAATTCCCAAAACTAGGAAATCAGTTGAACAAACATCTCATAAAATCATCATCAATGGATGACATCATAAAATAACTTATATGCACAAGCAGATAAACATGCTATCACTCCTCAAATGAACCCTCCAAAACTAGATAACCATAGTTGAAGATATATATCTAAGAGAAGACAAATAAATAAAAATCATGCTAAAAAATCCTTAAATGAGTCTCCCAAAATAAATCATTGCTCAAGACTCATTCTCATGAGAAAAAAGGCACAAAACATAATGCATTTGAAAACAAGAATGGAAAAATACCTTTTAGATGATAAACCAATGAGAAGACCAAGAATGTGGAATGCAAATGATCCTCCAGGATAACCAAGTCATCATGACTCACTTGAAGAACAATTTCCTCCAAGTGGAGGCTCCTCAAACTTCTTGGTGAAACCACTAAATAGTAATTATCTCAAGAAAATGTCTCTAATCACAATAGAACTTCAACCTCACCCAAGTATCCAAGTATCCATGATAACCTACAACCAATCACTCCATGTTAAGCTCAAAATGTGGTAGAACACCCTCATCAAGATCCCAAGAAAATGACCGTTGTACTCAAATACCAAGAGAACCAACAAGACCAATGTCAAATATCCAACTTTAACATCAAGAACCCAAACATGAAAACATGATCTAATATCCCCTCTTGGGAGATCACATGCACCAATGCAAACATCCTGGTCTCAAGAGAACATGTATCATTCCAACACTCAAACTAGTATCTAGAGTAAACCAAGACACAATACTGAACACAATCTAAACCAAAGATCAACATCTCTGATCACATAAAGGTAACCATCTCCTAACAATGAACCTATTGAAATAATGAAAAATGGGGGATATTCTTTCATATGGCTTAGAACATGGAGCAAAACCCACTTTCCAATTATTTCATTGAAGTAAGATCCTAGAGATCTCAATACAAAGGAGAAAGAGACCTTGCAATAGGGTTGTCCTAGGGGCTGATTGCAAACTAATGAGAGGTTCACCACCAAGTTAGGACTTGGAAAGACAAATCCAATGCAATATGTAATGCTTAACCCTAATATGATGCAATCTTTCACTAAATGGCCTAGAAAAGTGTGTAAAATAAAATGGAAAGCTACAAGATGAAATGTGTGCACTTGGAAATCTAGAGATGACTGAATGAAGGCTTGAAATGCTGAAAATAGTGACTTTAATGCTGACTGGGACTCGTATGCCAGGCTGAGTGAATTAGTCCTAGATATGGGTTTCTGTACATAAACAGGAATCTAGCAAATGGGTGTCTAAAACTGTAAAAACTTAAAAATTGACCTAACCTAGGACTCATACACCAAAATTGGCGTATCAATTCAGTTAGGGTTTTCTGAAACTTCAAAGTCTGAATCCGGTCTTCAAGATCTTCTATATGCTTCCCAACTGATTTTTTGATCCCAAACCCTGATTTACAGCCTGTAGAAGTCTTCCAAGTATCTCCAGTGCAAGGTGACAAATTTGACAACTTTGAACACTTTCACAACTTTCTCCAAACTTTCTCTTCAATGTATCTTCAATCTAAACCTACAAATCACACACTAAAGAGAGGGAAAAAATTTGTTTGTTAGTGGAAAGGGGTTTGCCTTGGTTGAACCCCGTTTTGGTAATCAAATCTTGAAATAAAATGAAATAGGAATGGAGAATGATGAATGAACAAAATATGATGTTGCAACTCACCAAATCCTAGCAATAAAGTGTTGCAAACATGTGTGATATGGATCCAATGGATTTATATCTTGACTCTTGCTTGAATAGGATGGATCTTGAATGAAATGCTATCTTGAATCATGAAACCCTACATCACAATTGTTAGCTCAAAAACAAACATGGTGAATGAAGATTTTGACATGATGCTTGTTGCTTGAATAATGCTCTAAAAATTCTTGATAATCTACTCTTGAAGACTCTTGGATGCTCTTGTAAAAATTTAAATGCTCTTGTGAACTCAAATTTTCTATAAGGATGCTCATTCAACTTGCTATGTGTAAAATGAGTGAAATAAACTTTTATTTATACTTAATTATGCAAAAATTCCCGAAATCACAACACTACAAGCTGGCATCAAACCTAGGAGGATAAAATCTTGCCAATTATTTGAATTAATTTTAATTTTGGACCACACGGGACTCATACGCCCAAGGTGGCATATGAGTCCCATTAGGCATAAATTATGGGACCATTTTCAAAAATGCTTAAAAAGGTGTAAAATTAGGATCGAGACCCAAAACCCTAGGTGGGACTCATATGCCCAAGGTAGTTTATGAGTCCTAGACTACCAAATCTAGGTCACACAACCTAAAAACACTTGAATTATGATTGGATGTTGATTTTTGTTTGGATCATCCTCAAAAAGATGCATTAAATGAGGCTTGTGGATGCAAAACAAGGCCAATTAAAGCATAAAGAAGCCCAATTATTTATGAAAACCCTAGAAAAGTGTGAAAGTGTGTTACAACACTTCACAACACTTTAGCAAAGTACTAGTTAAGTTCATTATTTAACAAGGGCCCAAGACCTAATGTGAATGTGTCAAACACATTACAACACTAAATCAAGGTAACATTAAGCTTAGTCTTATAACAAGGGCCCAAACAAGCAAGGAAAAGTAAAAGGGATACTTTTTTCATTGCCACATTTAGCCCCCACTTTAGTGAGAGGATGAACTTGCTTCAAAATCACACTAAAGTTGACAATCACACATCAAGAGGGGTCTAAGTGCGTCAATGCTGGTAAGATAGGATGGAAATGATCAATAGGGGTGATCAAGCCCCTAGGATCAAGGTCCCATGGAAAACCAACATAGGCACAAAAGAACAAACATGCTAATGATATAAAGAGAAATAACAAGGCACAAGCATACAATACCATTAAAGATAAAATAGAAGAATAGAGGTATGAAAGAGGTGGATCAATCTTCAACCATTTATGTATCATGATGTGGATTAGATCTAGGTTGTTTGTCTGAAAAATACACACTCACTCTGAGGCAATGAAACTTCAGGTTGTCTGTTGGGTGAGTAATCCAAGAAAGTGAGACACATACACACATGGTCGGTATGTACTCACACACACTCTTGAGTGGCTATGGGAAAGTAATTCCTCAGAATGGCTTCCTAACAAACCATACCAAATTTATACCTCCTAATAACTTTGATAAGGCGCCACACAAAAATGACCTTCGAGCTTCATGAGGCAAGAAAAACATTGTATGCTTGGAGCTCATGAACAAACAAGATGGCTCCACATGCATGCAAGGTGCGTTATGCAAGGTGGCCATATAACTGAAAATGAAAATACAACAATAAAGAACATTCAAATGAGTCTTGCTTAGTTCATACAAGGTCTTTAACTTAGGGAATATTGTGCCTAATGTCTCCAAGAGAGGACAAATCAAAGAATAGAAGATTCACAACTTAAGGGATGTCATGTGTCGTGTCAAGCCACTAAGAGGAATGTAATGTGCTAAGATAGATCATTCTCTTGAGGGACATCACATACAATGTCAACCATAAAGAAAAAAAATGCATCGCATGAAATAAGAAGATGACACCATGAACCATGAAAAAGAAAAGAATAATTCCAATGTATACCCCCACTTTAAAGAAATTGCTAAACACCATGTTGTGAGCAATTACTTTATAGTAGCAAATGATAAATGCTAACAATAAATAAGACATGAGAGATAACTTGGAAATACCTATGCTAAGTCATAGGTTTCCAAATAAAGCTATGTCATGCAAAAGAAAAAGAGAGGGGTTTACCCAAAAAATTAAAATCCAAACACATAAGGGATCTATGGATTTGGGGTCAGTATGTTCTTGCTACAATTTTTTTAGAGAGCTCAAAATTGCAATCATTCCCCAAATACTCATAGAACTAGAAGAATGACACAAAGAGATTAAAAACAAAGAAAAACCTTTTGGGTCAACATGGAAGAGACATGAATATCTCGACACCTTGCATCATCCCCAAAAGGAAAACACAAGACAAAGAAAAGAGAAAAAAAAAAGATTTTGGGTCAACATGGAAGTGACATGAATGTCTCGATGCCTTGCATCATCCCCAAAAGAAAAACAAAAGACAAATGAAAAAGATAAAATGAAAAAAGTAAAAGATTTATGACATATAGAAGAATGAAGGTACAAATAGAGGAATTTCACAAAGAGAGAGAACATCAAACAAAAAAACATGGGGGATCACATTACGCACATGCAATCACACAAAAGAAAAATAAATAATGCAAAGAAACTAGTAAGGCATGTGCAAGTCAACCTAAAGCAAGTCGTTCCCATCCCAATCATGTTCAATGTATACCGAAGGTGGACAACTAGCTAGAGGGAAAACAACTAATTCTTTCCCCCATTATGTGTAAGACAAGAATGAGTTGAGGTAGGTGGTGGGAAGGATCATGTAATGGTGATAATGAAAGATTATACAACTATTACATGACAAGGGGTGGAAGGTTATGTTATGCAATCTTTGGATAACAATCATTGTCATCAAAGTGGAATTTGTTTAAAATTATTTTGAATGCACGACACTCATCAGTACTATGTCCAAGAGTTCTATGGTATTGGCAATGTGGAACATATGCACCTTTAGGATATAGTCTTATATTTTCTTTCATAGGTGGTGTAAAGAGTGAAACTCTTTGATTCAAACAATGACAATTCCTTAAATAAATTTATTTATATTCTAAAGAAAGTTGAAACTCCATTCATTATCATTCATAATAATATCCAAAAGATTGCAAAATAATGACTTAAAGTCTACAAATAGCTTCAAAATACTTCCAATTGAATTCATACACGTGTCATTTTACACGACATTAATAATACAAAAGAATTTGTAACAAAATTTTACAATTTGAGACTTAGGCATTTTGTCGCCTTAAGCTCTACAATAATTAATTCAAGAATTAAATAATACATATATGAAGAAATCATCCTTTGATCTTCAATCCAATAGCATATCTTCAAACATGAAGATGAGAACAAGAATCAAGTACTTTTTCTGCCCAACCTTGAAGCTTACGCTTCCCCGAAATTCCTTAGTCATTCAAAGAATACTCGACCCTGCACGAATTTCTTAGCAAAAAGCAGTCGACAAGCAAGATGGAATCTAGTGTGTGCCTAGTATAACTAGTAAATCCACAAGCATTTTCATTTTTCTAATTCATTTAAGAAACAAGCAAGTTCGATACTAGGATATGGTAGAGAGTTAATTTCATCCCATCTATTTCAATGGTCCTTAAGTTACTTGGCCAAGTAAATTGTCATGCATGACAAATAATAGTAGTTTTGGAAAAGCAAATCTACGCTCCCTATAAACCCATATTCGACACCTGTCCCGGAAAGTAACTTTCCAAATGCATGTCATGCACATTCAATTATCAAGCATGCATGGCTCCATTCAAAATTAAAAATCATCTTTCACAAACACATGAACTGCACTTTATCTTTCAAGCAAACATGGTATTTAATGTAATAATTTCACAAATTTAAATCTTAAACAACATTAAGTTCATTTAAAATAAAATAATAAAATAAATTTAAAAGAAAGTGTATCTCAAGTATGTAATCTAAGTACATATATAAATAGGAATAAATGAGCACACATTCTTTTGGTTCATTTACTCATATAATTTATCTTTACTTCGAAATAATCCTTTTCTAATTCGTTTTTCACATTTTCATTAAAAAAGTTAATATCTTTTCAAAAACATATCATAGCAATTTTTAAATCATTCCTTGAGAATTATCAAATTCCACTTTTACTTTTCAAGCATGTTGAAATAAACAGAATTGTTTAATCTTATCCTTTTAAATTTAAACCAAGAACTTTCAGCTGTGTATTTCTATAAATGTTTCCCTATCTTTTCTATTTCATTCATTTTGAAAATTAAATCTATCTGACAGTTTTGGTTTTTCTAAAGCTTTTCTAAATCTAAATGAAATATACATTTTTCTGTGTGAATCTTTAATAAACTAGAATTTCCTAAAATAATAAATCTACTGTCTCTTGATTGTTTTCTGTTCAAGATCATTCTACAATTTTCTGTTCAAATCTATACTTTGTCTTCACTAATATTTCAGTTGGGTGTTTGATCTTTTTCCTAAATTTGACAAAAACAGTGGCAGAGAAATTTTTGTTTGAAAAGAAGGAAAATAATTAAACTTAAATATTAAATTGCTATGAATTTGAGAAATAACATATTAACTATTGAATCTACCTGTAACTAAGTGTTTTCCCAAATCTGGAAATGAATTTTTCTCTTTCTCTGTCAATTTTTTGTTCTATTCTTTTGTTGTGAGTTCCCTCTGTGTTTGTACATGTAACTCAAGCAACAAAATTCTTCTTTGTGTTCTTACCTCTGTCTGTTGCCTGTGTAGAAAGAATGGAGGACATAATTTTTTTACTCTTTCCCCTCCTTCTCTAGCCGCACCTATCCTTCTATTCTCATGTTCTTTACTCCCTAACTCCCTTCCTTCTCTCTTTTTGTTGTCCACACGTATGAGAGATAGCAGAGTAGGATTAAAATTTCAGAACTCCTTCCTTCCTTCCTATGCGTGCATGGTGGGGGTAAGCAGCCTCCAAAGTGAGTAAAATCATAACTGTTCTCCCTACTTCCACCCACGCACTCTTCTCCTTGCGTTCCTTTGCTCTCCTTCTTTCCACGCACCCTTCACCTCTCTTCCCTTCTACGTGCCCTATCCTCTCCTTTCCTCCTCTGTATGTGGAAGGTCAAATTCACTTTATAAATCAATTTCTCCTTCTCTCCTATAGCCACGCATGGGGAATAAATATAATGCAACTCAATCTACATAAAAGTTATTTCTCTCCTGGCCGCCTCTCCCTGTTCTCCCTTGTGTCCGTGCATGCAAGGTGATTAGCATAAAAATAATATCAAATTCATTCTCTTCTATTGGTTGTGCCTCTCTCCCAAGTCAGATGAATCCAATAAAAATATATAAAAGAATGTGTGTTTTCTATCCAACTCCCCCAAAAACGGATTTTCACTCCCTCACTTAATTTGAATTTTCCTCTTCATAACATGCAAAATGGTGGAGTTATTAACAAAGAAATCAGATCCATTTTTTTTTTGTTTTGATCTCCACAACTCCATGTTCTAATTTTTGATTGTAAAATTGATTGAAAGATATTTTCTCTCAATTTGTAAACTGTTATTTGAATTCATTTCAAATTTAAAATGTTTTGCATTTATTTCTAATTTTCATTTGATAACCAAATTTAATATATATATTCTTATTTTAACATATATATTTCTTCTTTCATTTATAAAATGTGAAAATAACAACTAAATCAATAACACATTTTTTACTTTTTATATATTTCCACAATTAAAATTTTTATTCCAATATTTTAAAATAAAATGCATTACTATTTTTAACTAATAATAAAATATTTACACAAAGAATTAATTCTTTGAATAAAGATCAATTTCCTCATAAAATAATCAAATTGCCATTCAAACAACATATTTTTTTTCACAATCACGTTCAAGCAAAAGCATAGTCATAATAACCATTTATTCATGCAAATTATGTTCTAATTATTTAAGTGGTGTGTGAGATTCCATCATCCTCATTAACGTCTAATGGCTAAAACGAATCTACCTAATCAATGTTCTCACCTTCATTCTCGTTCACCTGTTCCTGCATTCACTTGCACTCAATTTTTCATCAGCAATGACAAACCCCGAATTTCATAATAATAAATTTCAAATCATTTCATTTGCATTTAAATTTCAATTTCACTTTTCAATTTCAATTTAAATAATCATCTTGCATAAACATTAAGAATCTCATGATTAATAATTACATTTAAATAATTGATAAAATCAGTATGTGACAGGTGGCAAGAGTATAAGTCCTTGGTTTAGAAGTATTTATAATTTTCTTTCAGTTTCAAGTGGCAGACAATGGAATTTTAATTTATTTAATTTTTAAGGCCTTCTACATTTGCTAGATTCACCAATTTCTCTAGTTGACTGTAGAGGAGGAGGGCCTAAGATGGTCCTTTCATCCTTATCATTGTTACAAATCATTGGTTGTTATCTAGGAAGGAGGACACTCATATCAAGAGGAGCATCTTGCTATCCTAGCCTTTTTATATTTTCAACTAGTATTTGCTCTAAGAGTTGATGGATTTCATGTTCACTTGTTGTATCACATCCTTGTTTACTCAAGATTGTGAATCCTTTTCATATATCTCTTCTAGGTTGATGTAAGTGTGTGTCACTTTGGTAACATAGAATGGTTGATTTTTACTTGCTTAGAGAAACTAGGTTCACCTACTATAGGGAACTTAGGTTCAACTCTTGTCCCAATTTTAGGATGTAAGTAACTAAACATCTCAAGTGGTGGTGTTTTAGGGGGTGTTGATTGTTTCATGGATGAATAAAAGGATGCATTAGCTTCAAGTTTGTTAAGATAATCATTTGGGAACTTATTCATGATTCCATCATCTTCTCCAATGATGTTAACATCATGAGGAGGAAATGCATTAGGATTTGAAGGAGCATGAGTTAATTTAATTTCATTAGGGTCATTTCCAAAAGCACAACTTGAGACACCCACTAAGGACTTCAAGGACATCCATAGTTTTCCAAAGCACATATCCATGATGAAATGTAATGCAAATTTCAGATTCTAAACTATGCAACAATGTGAAATGAAATGTTCTATATGCAATTAAGAAATGCACAAGATGGACTAATTTGAACTAGATGCAATGAAGTAAATGAAACAGAAAGTTTGTAAATTGAAATATAAAGTTATCCACAATAAATAGGAGCACAAAATAGAGCTTTAAATTCTGTAAAATGCAGTGTAGAATCTACATTGGGATTGATTCGCCAAGAGGGGCGTATGAGTCCCAGTGGGGGTTTTTTTCAAAAAATTTAGAAATTTTCAATTGATTTTTATTCTTTTTATGTTGTATGATCTGTAACCTAAGTGAAAATGTAGATTTTGTATGATTTTCAATGATATTAGGTGCAAAAATGCAAGCTATATGCACTTCCACTAATACAAAATTTGAAAACCTAGAATGCCAATTAACTAATGCAAACCCTAATGCAATGTCAATGTAAGCAAGATCTAGGATGATGATGCACTCCAAATCAGAATTATGATGTTCAAAATGTAGGTTCACTAAAATGAAACAACTAAAAATGGGGGATATCCTTCGTATGGTTTAGAACATAGAGCAAAACCCACTTTCCAATTATTTCATTGAAGGAAGACCCTAGAGATCTCAATGCAAAGGAGAAAGAGACCTTGTAATAGGGTTGTCCTAGGGGCTTATTGTAAACTAATGAGGGGTTCACCACCAAGTTAGGACTTGGAAAGAAAAATGCAATGAAAGATGTAATGTGTAACCCTAATATGATGCAATCTTTCACTAAATGACCTAGAAAAGTGTGTTAAACAAAATGGAAAGCTACAAGATGAAATGTGTGCACCTAGAAATCTAGAGATGATTGAATGAAGGCCTAAATGTTGAAAATAGCGATTTTAATGTTGACTAGGACTCATACACTAGGTTGGGTGAATTAGTCCTAGATCTGGGTTTCTATGTAGAAACAAGAATCTAGCAAATGGGTGTTTGAAACTACAAAAACCTAAAAATTGACCTAAAATGGGACTCATATGCTAGAACTGGTGTATCAGTCTAGTTAGCATTTTATGAATCTTCAAAGTCTAAATCTGGTTTTCAAGTTCTTCTTTGTGCTTCCCAACTTATTTCTAGATCTGAAACCTCGATTTGCAGCCTGTAGAAGTCTTCCAAGTATCTCCAATGCAAGGTGACAACTTTGAACACTTTCACAACTTTCTCCAAAATTTCTCTTTAATGTATTTTCAATCTAAACCTATAAATCACACACTAAAGAGAGGGGAAAATTTTATTTTGTTAGTGGAAAGGATTTTTCCTTGGTCAAACCCCGTTTTGGTAATCAAACCTTGAAATAAAATAAAATATAAATGGAGAATGATGAATGAACAAAATATGATGTTGCAACTCACCAAACCCTAGCAATAAAGTGTTGCAAACATGTGTGAGATGGCTCCAATGGATGTATATTGTTGCAGTTGAGAAGATACAACACCACAGAAGCCCAAAAGATCTTTGCAAGCAAATAACCTGTTACAAGGAGAAACAAAGAGAAGCAACAAAGGAAATGCTCAAGAATGTGGAGCCATGAATTCACACAAAATGTAAAATGAATTAATGATACAAAAGATAGTTTTCAACTGCATATAGATGAAAACCCTAAAAAGAAAACCCTAGGCTTGCACAATAATAATTAATAAAGTAATTAATTATTATGCACCTAATGTTAGCTTAAGTGAAAAGAGGTAAAAGGGAACTTTACGTAATTAAACAAACATTGTTTAATTAATAAAGTAAATACCCAATTACTCTAACATATATCTTGACTCTTTCATGAATAGGATGGATCTTGAATGAAATGCTAGCTTGAATCATGAAACCCTACATCACAATTTTTAGCTCAAAAACAAACATGGTGCATGAAGATTTTGACATGACACTTGATGCTTGAATAATGCTCTAAAATTTCTTGGTAATCTACTCTTGAAGACTCTTGAATGCTCTTGTGAACTTAAATTTGTTATAAGGATGCACATTCAACTTTCTAGGTGTAAAATAAGTGAAAGAAACTTGTATTTATACTTAATTATGCAAAAATTCTTGAAATTACAACACTACAAGCCAACATCAGATCTAGCAGGATAAAATCCCACCAAGAATTTGAATTAAATTTAATTTTGGGCCACACAGGACTCATACACCCAAGGTGGCGTATGAGTCCCATTAGGCATAAATTATGGGACCACTTTTTAAAATGCTTAGAAAGGTGTAAAATTAGGATTTGGACCCAAAACCCTAGGTGAAATCATACGCCCAAGGTGGCGTATGAGTCCCAGACCACCAAATCTAGGACACACAACATAAAAATTCCTGAATTATGATTAGATGTTGATTTTTGTTGGGATCATCCTCAAAAAGATGCATTAATGAGGCTTGTGGATGCAAAAAAAGACCAATTAAAGCATAAAGAAGCCCAATTATTTATAAAAACCCTAAAAAAGTGTGAAAGTGTGTTACAACACTTCACAACACTTTAGCAAGGTACCATTTAAGTTCATTAATTCACAAGGGCCCAAGACCTAATGTGAATGTATCAAACACATTCACACAACACTAAATCAAGGCAACATTAAGCTCATTTTTTTAAGGAGGGCCCAAACAAGCAAGGAAAAGTAAAATGGATACTTTTTTCGTTGCCACACCTATAAATGTGAAAGAATGCTTTTACAAAATTAGGGTTGTGTTGTGCAGTTTTTGCACACACGCCCCACTAAAGGTGGGGACCCTCGTTTTCGGTTTTTGGTGTCTTGGTCTTTCTATTTTTGGGGTCTTGCTTGCTTGGGCATGTGCTTTGATATTCATCTTGCCTGTTGGAATGGCCCATTTGAGATTTATATTGAAAACCTTAAGTTTTGGGTGCACTTCGGGTTTTCACTATTTTTAGGCAAATCCGCCTTGGCCGAACTTTCCTGGTTTCCTTTCGGTGCTTGGTTGTGGCTTCTTTTGTTTGAGTCTAGGGAAATCTGTCATGGTCAGATTTTTTCGAAGTTCGTTGCTCTGTCGGATTCCTGGATTTTGGTCTTGTTCGTCTTATCGATTGCATTAATGGTGATTACACGACTTTTGGGGCGATGTTTTATTGAGTTTTGGGAAGTAATTTGCCATTTGAGTTTGATTATTTACTTTCCATTTGAGTTTGGAGTGCTTGCTTGAGGTGTGTTGCTAGATTGTGCGTTTGGAAGTGATTTCGAGTATTGCATTCAGATTTCCTAAGCATTATTCATGTTTTTCTCGTGCTTGAAGTTTATTGCCAACTTCCTTTGTCTCATTTCCCTCTATTCTCATGGTATGTAGATATACTCTCTCTCTTTTGGTTTGAATTACTTTGCTTCATGTGCTTTCATGTTATTTATTGCTATGTTCTTGTTGAATGCACGTGCCATTCCTGGGCGTTTGGGGGGTTTCATGTCTTGCCAGTCAGTTCGGGTGCCTTTCTTGGGTTTCCACTTTGGGCTCATCCTTCGTTGTCATTTCAGTAGCTTGCTTGCATTTTCCATAAATTTCCTATCTTTATGGGCAAGCAAGTTGTGCCTGGGTTGTTTCATGCTTTCATGGTGGAAGGTTTTAAGATTCTTAACCTAGGGCATGGCCAATCCCTCTCAAT
Source organism: Sequoiadendron giganteum (assembly GCA_007115665.2). Classification (NCBI taxonomy): domain Eukaryota; kingdom Viridiplantae; phylum Streptophyta; class Pinopsida; order Cupressales; family Cupressaceae; genus Sequoiadendron; species Sequoiadendron giganteum. The sequence continues at coordinate 70,695,990 of CM021100.1, forward strand.
TTACTGAGAGGTGAGTTTTGAATTCGTGTTTGATCCATTGGAGGTTTAGGTCAGGTAGTTGTTGAGCTCCGGGCTCCGAGCTCTTGAATCCATGATCTTTCATTATATTTGGGTGAAGACGAGGAAAACATTGGTGTTCGAACTTTTTGGTGTCTTCGCGGAATTTCGTCTCTGACAGATTTCCTCGAGTTCTCCCGTTTCCTCTCTGTTCTTCATAATTTGCCTTTTTTCGGACTTTTGTTTATCTGACAGAATTCTGCTTCCTCCGAATTTTCCCGAAGTCCGTTGCTGGGTCGTTCTACCAAATTTGAGCTTTCATGGTAAATTTTTCTTGATTTCATTGAAATTCGTGGCTTCGGGATTTTCCCGGATGTTTTGTGCCTCCCTCATTTTCCTGGGTTGTTGAAATTGTTCCTGTTTTCGGGGATTTCCGTCTAAGGTGGATTTTTTCGAAGTTTTGTGGGAATGAAGAATTTGATTATTATATGAAGAATTTGATTATTATATCACGAATTTGATTACTATATGAAGGATTTTCTTGTTGATGATGAATTTAGATGATTAAATGAACTTATGCTAAGTTGTATCACATTATTCTTTGATTATATTGATTGATTGAAATGATTATGTGGGGCTGTATGTCTATTTCATTGGATTTCACCTGGTCTAGATTTCCCTAGAATTCATTTCCAGTTTGGATTCCGTGAAGGAGGCTAAATCCTAAACTTTGAAATAGTTGATTTAATATAGATTTTGACACTTATTGTTTGTCTTGGATCTCATTTTTGTTGTCTTTACTTGTTTGCAGGTAGGATCAGGACAAGATGTTGTTGGGCATGGCAAGGGGAAGGCAATGGATCCAAGTGTAGAAGGTTCTGCTATCTCTGAGGCAAAGAAGGTAAAGATGGACATAAAGAGTAAGATTCCTAAGAGTAGATTGACTTCTGTCTAATCAAGAATTACTGATACCAATGTGGGTATGTGGGACTATGAGGAGTTCAAGGCTGGGATGGCAGCACAGAACCTCCCTTTGTTGTCCAGAAGAACTTTGGAATCTAGGTTGGCACATGTGGTTGGATTCCCTTTTATGGTATAGTGCTATGAGTTGGTGCTTGAGTGTGCCAAGAACTATGACAAAGGAATGCAAAGAATAATTGGTCCCCAGGGAAGGGTTGTTGCAAATTTTGACCCTGTTTCCATTGCCCAAACTTTTGATATGTCTGATAGGTCACATGTGGTGGCCTTTGATATGGATGCAGCCAAGAAGTACTATGAAGAGAATGTGGTTAAGTCCCAACAGATAATCAATTCTTGGTTGGAGAAGCCCAAGTCTCACTTCTCCAAGTTGCCTAAACAACTAGTCAGACTCAAATTCAAAAGGGAGTTCTATGATGCTATTACACTCCTTAGCAGGTTGGTGGGGTTGAAGAATGCAAAGGTATTCAAAATTTGAATGTTTAATGTTATTGCTTGGATGGAGCAAGGTATGGACTACCACTGGGCAGGTGCCATAAGTGCAGTAATCCATGAGCAGATGTGTAATGTCTTGCAGACCAAGACCTTCACCATGACTTCTTACTTGGTGTATGCACTTGCACGATTTCGCCCATACAAGGGGTTGAGTACTAGAGGTATATTTGGAGAGGATGCAATCTATGAGGTGTATCCACAGTTGTACCTAGGAGGAGGAAGCTATAGAAGGGTGAATGATGCATTCACCATGTATATTACCAGGTTGTTGCAGGGTGTTGAACATGTGAGAATCTCAGACAAAGCCAAGGAGTTGATTAGGAGGTATGGGGCATGGTTCATTCAATTCCCTACTTTCTCCTACATAAGGATTGATGGTTGTCAAAGGGCTCCTTATAGACTCCCAAGGTACCCAACTAACCATATCATACTGTTGGAAGTCACAAGGTAGATTTGTGACTTCAATGTGATTGTGAAGGGAGACAAACATAAAATAGGGTTTTGGAATGACTTCCCCTTGAAGATAGGCACCAATGAGGTCTGCCCTTCTATCTAGTCAGCTCATGCTTTTGAGGAGGAGATGAGTACTTTTGGTCTCTCCTTCCATTCCAAGAGGGAGAGGTTTGATATCACTGGTGAGGCACAAAAGAAGGCCAGCAGAGAGTACAACCACAAGGACAACATTGAAGACTATTGGGCCAACCTTGGCAATGAATTTGATGTAAGAAAGAATAAATTCTCTAGGCTGCCAGTGGACCTAGTGAGGTTGTATAACTGATGCAGGAGCATCCAGTGGTGTAAGGGCAATCCTACATCACCCAAAAATATATTTACTTTCATTTGATTTTTTTTTGTAGATGTTTTTGCATTTCTGGGTCGAAGAATCAATGAGCAAGATCCTAAAGGCAAGGCCAAGGTGGACTCCCCTTTCAAGATCAAGGTTAGGGATGTTGAAACTAAGGAGGTGGCAGATGCAGGTAAACAAAGGAAGCCCATTGCTAAGAAGAGAAGGCATGTTTCAAGGAGAGGGGTTGAGAAAGATAAAGAGGAAAAGGAAGAAGTGGATGTTATTGCTCCCTTGACCAAGAGAAGAAGAGTTGTGAAAATGTCACAGAAAGAAAAGGAAACTACCAAGACTGATAAGGAAGTCGAGCCACCTGTGGTAGAGATATAAAGTTCAGTGGAGAAAACACAAGTATACATGAGGAGGTCAAGGACTCTTTCCCCAAAGGATGTTGCAACAAAGGAGGATGTTCCTGTGACCACTCCCATCATTGAACAAGAGAACATTCCCCTTCGTCAAGAGACTAGCAGTGTACCAAAGGAACCAAGGAAGGATGAATATCCTAAGGACTTGGGTGAAGAAGAATTCCAGGAAGGAGACCTCTACAATGCAGAGGTAGAAATTGATAAGGTAATTCAGTCTCCATTGGTGGCTTATGCGGATTCACCTGCAAAGGATCAGGAGGGAAATTCCCCTCAAAAGGAAGAGATACCAGTCAGGATTCCTTCGCCAGCACAGGTTATTATAGAGGAAAAGTCTCAAGATAAGGATGATCCAACTAGGGAAATCCCTAATGTGCCAAGTATTGAGAAAGAGGCACCTAGTGTCCAACAAGAACAAGATAAAGTGCAGACTGGATCCACTGTTCTAGGTTGGCTGGATAGCGAATTAAAGAGAAAATTAGTTATAGTGGAGGACACTCCCCCCAATTGGGATGACCTAATGGCTAACATTGGGAAAAGTAAAATAAAGAAGAAGGCTAGGGTTATCTCGAGGATTGAAAGAGATGGATCTACCAGCAGGGTGTCCCATGTTGCTACTCCTGCTCCTGACAGAGATAGTGATGGGGTGACAGCAAAAGACTATCATGTGTAGACCATCGATCTAGGGCATGCATCTATGGAATAGGATATTGAGGAGTATGAAGGCTCCAGTGTTGTGATCCTTGGACGATTGAGGAAGGAGGTACAAACCAAGCATGAGTTGGAAAAGGAGAATGAGAAATTGAAGAGGTACTTGTAGGAGTTGGTGAAACCCTTGCAATCTATTGGCTCCTCCTCTTCTACTGCTGGTTTCTTGCCTCAAGAGACAATCTCTGAGCTCGAAAAGATGAAGGGCACTACACATGCCATTGTTGGTTGGTTGCAGGTAGCCCAGACCAAAGGAGATGGTGCCATCAAGGATATCTTGTTGACTGCAGGGGATGCCATGAGGTCAGTAGAGTGGCTAAAGACTGTGCTAGCCTAGGACAAGGAGGACATTGATCTCCTATTGTAGAAGACAAGGGCTATTATGGAATACACTGAGGATCAACTAGTGAAGAGTGGGATTCTTCCTTTCCCAATGGTTTATGAGCCTTGGGAATGGTTCGAGATCTTGCAGATGAGGCAAAGGGCCTTGAAGAAGATTCATAAACAAGGGAAGCAGGTTGAGGACACCTTGACTAGCATTTATGATAGGTGCATCTCATTCTTTGAAATTATGACAAGGAGGAAGAAGTTCGCTCCAAAGCATCTCAATTTGGAACAACTAGAGAGATGGTGGAGAGATGTCTACTCTCTAGTCAGTGAAGGTCCAATCACTGAACATCAGCTAGATGATGTTGCAACCTACATTGCAGTTATTGACAGGTATTTAACAAATAGAGCTGATTGGGATGGTACAGTGAGGCAAGCAAGAGATGGCATCAAGTCTCTTGAAAGAAAAGTTAGGGTTTTGTCTATGCCACCTATTGCCAAATTGGACAGAGTATTGCTGGCAGTACATGGTGAAGTGGAGCATGTTAAAGACAAGGATGGGAAGTAGTTATATAGGGCTACATCAAATTTTGTGCTTCCCATTATCCACATGCATTGGATCAAAGTTTTGAGACCTTAGGCCGACTTGGATGAAATTGGTGCAAATTGCACATTTCATGTTGTATTCGAATATCTTTTGAGGCCGACCTATTGTATGGCATTTATTATTGTAAAACCCTTATTTAGGCCGACCTATCTTGGGGGTTCTCTATAAATTGGGCATGTTGCCTCATTTGTGAGAGGGAAAATAAATTGATAGAGTAGCATATCGAATAAGATAGTTAGAAGATTTCATATTTTAGTGAATTAGGGTTTATCTTCAAGCAAGTGTTGTAACATAAGATTGGAATTGTTGCCATTTTGGATGATTTAATATAAGAAAGGATATTGTGATTTGGTATCTCTCTTGTGTTAAGTTTTATTTGGCATGGTTCTTGTTGTTCTATCTTTAAAGTTGCTTAAGTTTATTGATAGATATTTTGGTGATGCTTAGGGTTTCATGTTTGGAATGTTTGCAGCGATCTCTAGTCCATACTTTTTGCAGTTAGTTGATTGTTAGCTGCTTTGTAAAGTTAGCCTGGACTTAAAATTGTGCTTAGCTCAATTATGAATGTCCATTCATTTCAATTACAATAGGGTTGTTTTGAATGAATATGCATGATTTGAAAATATTTAACACCTTAGAAGACTGCACTATTCCTGTAAGATTGTAGACTTATCTGGGTCGAACAAAAAGTAGTTTATGAGGGATTGGTCCATTTTGAGCATCTTATCTTTTGCATTGCCAATCTTAGGGTTAGAATTAGTCTTAGAATTATCTTTGAAACCTTTATCTTTTGTTATTTCTTTATTATCTGGGTTAAATTTAGGGTTTGAAATATCAACTTATTGCTAGATTTGATAAATTCAAGTCCAGTGTTTGCTTGTAATAAGGCCCCTTTGTGATTACCAACATTTTCACACTTATCACTGAGTTGTTTTGTTGCATTGTAAAAATTGGGCATTAGAGACCTTGGGGTTATCTCTTTTCCCATAGAGATTTTCCTTTCAAGAGAGATAGGATATCATATTTTGTCTGAGTTGTTGTCATGCAGAAAAGACCATCAACAGGTCAGAGAGATGCTCCAAGACATAAAAAAAAATTAAAGAATATCATCCATCACTAACTGGAAAATCCACATCACTGATACCAATTCAAGTGTTAAATTGTGATACCGGGCTCTAGACACACATGGCATCATGACAACTATCTCCAAAATGAAAATCACCCATGGTCCACACATACTCTTATATTTTGTTACTATTTGTCCTTATTAGTTTCAAAATCCTATAATTCCATTTACCATGTGAAACCATTTCATATTTTCAAGTTTCACTATTCTTTTTAGTTGTGTGTAATATGACCCCTTTAATTTGTATGCAATTACATGACTTCAACTATTGATCAAGATAGGTGTTGAATTTTGAGAAAAGTTTTAATAATCTATTGGGAACCCTCTTGACATGTTTAAGAACCCTACCCACCTCTTGGACAAGGTGCCCCTAGACAATTTTATTATGGTGGCTATAACAACTAGTCAATGTTGTTGTTTACTCTTGATAAACCTTAATCTTTTGATCTTGAGACTCCCAAATTTCATAGGAAACATTAAAATAAATTTTTGAGAAACTTTATATTGAAAAAATTCATCTCATAGTTTCATCTATACCCACTTTTACAATGATCTTTAATTTTCATACATAGTTGAATTCCTAATTTGTTGATTTATATGTCTCAATTTTCAAGTTATAGCGTAGTTGTTTAATTCATCTATCAATCAATTGTTTGTTTCAACTTTAGTGGTTATAATTTTTTATAAGGCTAGTTGGAGATAGTCTAAGAAAACACTTATTTTCACTTTATATATGCACACAAGCACACCCTTAGAAAGGAACCTAATATAAGTTCTTCATTTTGGATTTTTTACTAATATGTGTAGTTGTTAGGAGCTTCTCAAATTAAAGAAGGCATGTTGTTTAAGGGAAGTCAATTATGTATTCCGAGGAGTTCCATGAGGGAGAATCTGATAAAGGAGAAGCACAGTGGAGGAATGGCAGGACATTTTGGTCGGGATAAGACCATTTCCATTATCAGTGAGCATTATTATTGGCCTCAGTTATCACAAGATGTGAAGAAGTTTGTGCAGAGTTGTAGGGTATGTCAAATGGCTAAAGGAGTGAGTCAGAATACAGGGTTGTATCAGCCCTTACCTGTACCAGAGAGGTCGTGGGAGGATATAAGTATGGACTTTGTTCTTGGTTTGCCAAGGACACAGAGAGGGAATGATTCAGTATTTGTGGTGGTTGATAGGTTTTCGAAGATGGCACATTTCATCCCATGCCAGAAGACCCATGATGCAGTCCACATTGCTGACTTGTTCTTCAAAGAGGTGGTGAGGCTACATGGTTTTCCAAAGAGTATAGTCTCAGATCGTGACACAAAATTTGTTGGATACTTTTGGAGGACCTTGTGGAAGAAGTTGAAAACAGAGTTGAAGTTTAGTTCTGCACACCATCCCCAGACTGATGGGCAGACTGAAGTTGTGAACAGGAGTTTGGGTAACCTACTGAGATGCTTGGTAGGAGATAAACCAAAGGGATGGGATTTGATCTTACCCCAGGCAGAATTCGCTTACAACAATTCTGTCAATAGAAGCACTGGTAGATCACCGTTCCAGATTGTGTATGGAAGTAGTCCTAGGATTGCTCCAGAATTGAGGAAGATGGACCAAGAGAAGAAGACAAGTGCTGAAGCTGAAGACTTTGCAGAACACATCAAGAATATGCATGAGAAGGTAAAAGAACACATTAACAAGATGAATATGCAGTATAAGGCTAAGGCAGATCAAAAGAGGAGGTATAAGGAGTTTCAGATTGGTGATGAAGTGATGGTCCACTTGAGGAAAGAAAGGTTTCCAGTAGGAACCTATAACAAATTGAAGATGAAGAAGTTCGGTCCCTGTAAAATTTTGAAGAGGCATGATTCAGGGAACGCATATGAGGTAGGGTTGCCAGATGGATTCAACATTTCCCCTGTGTTCAACATTGCAGATTTGATAGACTATCATGAGGGTGGCGCAGAGGAAGTACCAGCAATGGAACAGTGCGGTATTCCAGCACCTACTTCAGAAAAGGAGGAGATTGAAGAAATCTTGGATAGCCGTGTAGGAAGGAGTACCAGAAATAGGCAATATGAAGAATATCTGGTGAAGTGGAAAGGAAGGCCTGTGGAAGATTCATCTGGTTGTCCAAGGCAGAGGTTGACCATTTGGGTTTTCCTCAACCATCTGAGAAGTGACGGAGTCACTTTTCAAATTACCCTGGGTGTCTGATGCAGGAGCATCCAGTGGTGTAAGGGCAATCCTACATCACCCAAAAATATATTTACTTTCATTTAGATTTTTTTTGTAGATGTTTTTGCATTTCTGGATACCCTTTTCGTCGAAGAAGAATTCCCAACTTTCAGAACTGCTTTTCTGCTTTTTCTGCTCAACTGCTATTTTTAGCAGGTATGAATTTGAAGGCGTGAGGAGACAAAAATTTAAGGGAAGCTTCAGGACATAATAATAAACACTTTGGTGAAAGAATCAGATCAAGAGCATTTCCGGTTCAAAAGTTATTCAAGTTTCAATTTCTGCTTTTTGCCTTATGAAATCTTTGGAGCTAATTTTGAGGTACTTAGAGGCTCCGGATGGGCCTGAAAAATTGGCGGAATACGAAAGTGGTTAGCCTTTAGGCCCCACTTTCCGCAAGAGATCTTCGCGAGAGCTTTCCGAAAAGGTATTATCATTGAAGATCTGACGGTTAGATCTTGAGTTAGGGCTTCCGAAAGTTGGTGCATAATTTGAATCCCGTTTTTGGCTCCAAACAAAGAAACGGGCTATTTATGGGCGAGTTACTGTTTCTTTTAGGCAGTTTTTGGGGAAAGAAGATCGCATGCTGCGAATAGGGGAATTTCTGTAGTTTCTTTCTGTAATTTGCATGTATTGCAAAACTGGAGGATTTGAGATCCTCTGCATGTAAGAATTTCATACTTTGAAAATAATAAGATTTGTTAGTTTTTCGATGTGATTTTCTGTGTCTCGGGTTGCACCTTCATCAATAACATAAAGGCCATTCCTGACCAGGTCGAAGAGGATGGAAATCTGATTCAGGGTCACATCTTTGAGGTTGTGAAGGACAAACCGGTTGGAGAGGTTGATTGGTTAGAAGAAGAAAAGACAGATTTGGAGCAGATGATGACTCTGGTGATTAAATATACCAAAATGTGGCTTAAGCACAAAATGCTAGAGTTAGAAAGTGAAGGTGTCCAATGCACCTATGATTTGATGGGAGACTTGGAGTCCCATTCTACTTCCGAGGAATCACATGAGCAAGATCCTAAAGGCAAGGCCAAGGTGGACTCCCCTTTCAAGATCAAGGTTAGGGATGTTGAAACTAAGGAGGTGGCAGATGCAGGTAAACAAAGGAAGCCCATTGCTAAGAAGAGAAGGCATGTTTCAAGGAGAGGGGTTGAGAAAGATAAAGAGGAAAAGGAAGAAGTGGATGTTATTGCTCCCTTGACCAAGAGAAGAAGAGTTGTGAAAATGTCACAGAAAGAAAAGGAAACTACCAAGACTGATAAGGAAGTCGAGCCACCTGTGGTAGAGATATAAAGTTCAGTGGAGAAAACACAAGTATACATGAGGAGGTCAAGGACTCTTTCCCCAAAGGATGTTGCAACAAAGGAGGATGTTCCTGTGACCACTCCCATCATTGAACAAGAGAACATTCCCCTTCGTCAAGAGACTAGCAGTGTACCAAAGGAACCAAGGAAGGATGAATATCCTAAGGACTTGGGTGAAGAAGAATTCCAGGAAGGAGACCTCTACAATGCAGAGGTAGAAATTGATAAGGTAATTCAGTCTCCATTGGTGGCTTATGCGGATTCACCTGCAAAGGATCAGGAGGGAAATTCCCCTCAAAAGGAAGAGATACCAGTCAGGATTCCTTCGCCAGCACAGGTTATTATAGAGGAAAAGTCTCAAGATAAGGATGATCCAACTAGGGAAATCCCTAATGTGCCAAGTATTGAGAAAGAGGCACCTAGTGTCCAACAAGAACAAGATAAAGTGCAGACTGGATCCACTGTTCTAGGTTGGCTGGATAGCGAATTAAAGAGAAAATTAGTTATAGTGGAGGACACTCCCCCCAATTGGGATGACCTAATGGCTAACATTGGGAAAAGTAAAATAAAGAAGAAGGCTAGGGTTATCTCGAGGATTGAAAGAGATGGATCTACCAGCAGGGTGTCCCATGTTGCTACTCCTGCTCCTGACAGAGATAGTGATGGGGTGACAGCAAAAGACTATCATGTGTAGACCATCGATCTAGGGCATGCATCTATGGAATAGGATATTGAGGAGTATGAAGGCTCCAGTGTTGTGATCCTTGGACGATTGAGGAAGGAGGTACAAACCAAGCATGAGTTGGAAAAGGAGAATGAGAAATTGAAGAGGTACTTGTAGGAGTTGGTGAAACCCTTGCAATCTATTGGCTCCTCCTCTTCTACTGCTGGTTTCTTGCCTCAAGAGACAATCTCTGAGCTCGAAAAGATGAAGGGCACTACACATGCCATTGTTGGTTGGTTGCAGGTAGCCCAGACCAAAGGAGATGGTGCCATCAAGGATATCTTGTTGACTGCAGGGGATGCCATGAGGTCAGTAGAGTGGCTAAAGACTGTGCTAGCCTAGGACAAGGAGGACATTGATCTCCTATTGTAGAAGACAAGGGCTATTATGGAATACACTGAGGATCAACTAGTGAAGAGTGGGATTCTTCCTTTCCCAATGGTTTATGAGCCTTGGGAATGGTTCGAGATCTTGCAGATGAGGCAAAGGGCCTTGAAGAAGATTCATAAACAAGGGAAGCAGGTTGAGGACACCTTGACTAGCATTTATGATAGGTGCATCTCATTCTTTGAAATTATGACAAGGAGGAAGAAGTTCGCTCCAAAGCATCTCAATTTGGAACAACTAGAGAGATGGTGGAGAGATGTCTACTCTCTAGTCAGTGAAGGTCCAATCACTGAACATCAGCTAGATGATGTTGCAACCTACATTGCAGTTATTGACAGGTATTTAACAAATAGAGCTGATTGGGATGGTACAGTGAGGCAAGCAAGAGATGGCATCAAGTCTCTTGAAAGAAAAGTTAGGGTTTTGTCTATGCCACCTATTGCCAAATTGGACAGAGTATTGCTGGCAGTACATGGTGAAGTGGAGCATGTTAAAGACAAGGATGGGAAGTAGTTATATAGGGCTACATCAAATTTTGTGCTTCCCATTATCCACATGCATTGGATCAAAGTTTTGAGACCTTAGGCCGACTTGGATGAAATTGGTGCAAATTGCACATTTCATGTTGTATTCGAATATCTTTTGAGGCCGACCTATTGTATGGCATTTATTATTGTAAAACCCTTATTTAGGCCGACCTATCTTGGGGGTTCTCTATAAATTGGGCATGTTGCCTCATTTGTGAGAGGGAAAATAAATTGATAGAGTAGCATATCGAATAAGATAGTTAGAAGATTTCATATTTTAGTGAATTAGGGTTTATCTTCAAGCAAGTGTTGTAACATAAGATTGGAATTGTTGCCATTTTGGATGATTTAATATAAGAAAGGATATTGTGATTTGGTATCTCTCTTGTGTTAAGTTTTATTTGGCATGGTTCTTGTTGTTCTATCTTTAAAGTTGCTTAAGTTTATTGATAGATATTTTGGTGATGCTTAGGGTTTCATGTTTGGAATGTTTGCAGCGATCTCTAGTCCATACTTTTTGCAGTTAGTTGATTGTTAGCTGCTTTGTAAAGTTAGCCTGGACTTAAAATTGTGCTTAGCTCAATTATGAATGTCCATTCATTTCAATTACAATAGGGTTGTTTTGAATGAATATGCATGATTTGAAAATATTTAACACCTTAGAAGACTGCACTATTCCTGTAAGATTGTAGACTTATCTGGGTCGAACAAAAAGTAGTTTATGAGGGATTGGTCCATTTTGAGCATCTTATCTTTTGCATTGCCAATCTTAGGGTTAGAATTAGTCTTAGAATTATCTTTGAAACCTTTATCTTTTGTTATTTCTTTATTATCTGGGTTAAATTTAGGGTTTGAAATATCAACTTATTGCTAGATTTGATAAATTCAAGTCCAGTGTTTGCTTGTAATAAGGCCCCTTTGTGATTACCAACATTTTCACACTTATCACTGAGTTGTTTTGTTGCATTGTAAAAATTGGGCATTAGAGACCTTGGGGTTATCTCTTTTCCCATAGAGATTTTCCTTTCAAGAGAGATAGGATATCATATTTTGTCTGAGTTGTTGTCATGCAGAAAAGACCATCAACAGGTCAGAGAGATGCTCCAAGACATAAAAAAAAATTAAAGAATATCATCCATCACTAACTGGAAAATCCACATCACTGATACCAATTCAAGTGTTAAATTGTGATACCGGGCTCTAGACACACATGGCATCATGACAACTATCTCCAAAATGAAAATCACCCATGGTCCACACATACTCTTATATTTTGTTACTATTTGTCCTTATTAGTTTCAAAATCCTATAATTCCATTTACCATGTGAAACCATTTCATATTTTCAAGTTTCACTATTCTTTTTAGTTGTGTGTAATATGACCCCTTTAATTTGTATGCAATTACATGACTTCAACTATTGATCAAGATAGGTGTTGAATTTTGAGAAAAGTTTTAATAATCTATTGGGAACCCTCTTGACATGTTTAAGAACCCTACCCACCTCTTGGACAAGGTGCCCCTAGACAATTTTATTATGGTGGCTATAACAACTAGTCAATGTTGTTGTTTACTCTTGATAAACCTTAATCTTTTGATCTTGAGACTCCCAAATTTCATAGGAAACATTAAAATAAATTTTTGAGAAACTTTATATTGAAAAAATTCATCTCATAGTTTCATCTATACCCACTTTTACAATGATCTTTAATTTTCATACATAGTTGAATTCCTAATTTGTTGATTTATATGTCTCAATTTTCAAGTTATAGCGTAGTTGTTTAATTCATCTATCAATCAATTGTTTGTTTCAACTTTAGTGGTTATAATTTTTTATAAGGCTAGTTGGAGATAGTCTAAGAAAACACTTATTTTCACTTTATATATGCACACAAGCACACCCTTAGAAAGGAACCTAATATAAGTTCTTCATTTTGGATTTTTTACTAATATGTGTAGTATTTTTCAAAAATATTTTATTTTGTTAGGAGCTTCTCAAACCTAATTAGGTGACGATGATGAGAATTATTATTAAATTAATTCAAATTAATTGTTATGAGAAATTAATTGAGAATATGAAAGCTCATTAATGATATATTTTGAGTATCCTTCAACACTATGAAAATATTTTGAATAATGATATATAAGTTCTCAAGGGTTTCAATCAAGTAAATTCCCTATAAACATAGTTGTATACACCTAAAATTAGGCCTTAACCAACCACACCTAATTTTAGCCTATCCTTATCCTATTAATTAAATAAATATCTATTATTTATTTAATTAATCTCATCATTTCCCATCCTTTTTTTTTTCAAGGGGTAAAGGCTTTTGAACCAGAGCTATGAACTGGAATAAAACCACTCAACAATACCACCCCAACAAGGTTTGAAACTTGGTGGCAAGAACAACAATGCCACCTTTAAACCATCACACCATGTCAAAATCAACATCATTTCCCATCCTTATCCTAATCATTTAATTAAATAAATATCTATCATTTATTTAATTATTTCTCTTCACATGATCCCTTAATTAAATAAATATTTTATTTATTTAATTAATTCCCTTTTTTCCTCTATCCTTGTCCATTTAATCCTAGTCATTTATCTTATTCACATGGATTATAATCTGAATTTTTCATCATGTGACAAGTGTCCTCTTCACATGTCTAACTAACTCCTTGTCTAGATTCATTGAACCTAGACAACTAGCCAAAAGTTGTACTAAATTTTCATCTTATCAATTGGACTCATCTCATTGAACCTCTTAATCGTAGCCATTCCCATAATTATGTCTTCTCTTATCCCAATCCTAAACCTAAATCATATCCATCATGCGCCACTTGTCATATGACTACATATTTGATCCAAATCCTAATTTTCTTTCAGTATTAGCCATCTATCATCATTCATTCCTATCCATTTATTTTGCCTCTTCAAGGCTCTATATCTAGAGGATCTCATCCTTCATCCTAAGCTCTTACAATCTAAAATCAAGCTATTGTAACCTTATGATATTATTTTGATCTCTCATCTTGCAATCATACCAAGGTTATGCTAGAGTATTGAGAAATCCATATACTATCCACATATTATCAATATTATAAAAGAAAATAAAATGGAACAAGGGTGTGCTCCATTTACACTCATCAAGGAGTCAAAAAAGACTCTACTTGAAGGTATTATAATTTTATTGCTTTATCTTCCATTTTTTTTTCCTTCAATCTTTTCCTCATCTTCAATAGTATCAACTAAAGTCTAAATACGCCATTAAGGATAGATCACCATAAGGCTTAAAGTTTGTGCCTAAGATTTTTTAGTTGTGAAAAACTCTCCTAATTTCTTAAACTTGCATTAAGATTATAATTTATGTCCTTATACATTGTATAAATTTATTCTAATTATAAAATTAAACCATGATTTGAATAGACCATTAAGCCTATGTCACCATAAGGAAAATCCAATTACTATTATATTTTGTATCTTTACAGTATATAGATTTTTACTAATTATAAAACCCATACATAACTTGAATAGACCATCAAACCTATGTCACTATTAGTCTTAAAATTTATTTGAGGAGTTTCAATATCATTAGATTCTCCAATTTATAACTCTCATTGTCAATCTAAATACACCAAACATAAATCACCTTCATACTAAGAACTCTATGAAGGGTTGCTACTCTTAGTTAAGTATTACTAATGAGACATTCTTATGACACTCTTTGTATGATACTACTATTAGTTCATTTTATAAAGCTTTATTCATCTTAATTCAAAGAGGAAACCAATAAATTTATAATATTGGAGAACTAAACAAGGATGTACCAATCTTATTCAAGGACTAAGAAGGTAATTAATGTTTCTTACTCAAAATGGAGTATCAATTGTAAAAATAAAGATAATAATGGTGTTAAGATTGTTCCATCATATATTTAGCTAAAAAAAAGGTTTGACCATCAATTGATTTATTTAAAAAATTGATAATGCATTGATACTTATAAACTCCATAACATCTATTTTTTATAACTTTTAATTTGACTCTCAAAATTATGATGGCCGGACTTAAACATCACACACTAAGCTGACAGCTTAGTGTGTGGGCCCCTTTACCATTACTATTTTCCCGTTTCCGTTCAATGCAGTTCTGTCCGTTCAATGCAGTTTTGTTCGTAAAGTTTTTTAAGATACAGAGTGAAAAGCAAAATAAATACTATGCCTTCAATTTTTCGGGTTAATGTTAAAATATTAAGTGAAATATATATTATAAATTATATTAAATTTATATTACATATTATTTGATGGTATATTATTTTTATATTTATTTATTTTATATAATATAATAAAAATATATATAAATATAATATCATATAATAATTATATTATATTATATAAAATGTAATATTATTTTATAAAATTCATATTAGAAATTATGTTATATTTATTATATTTTATTATATTATATTCATCTATAGTATTATATATTATATTTATATATTTTTATCATATATTTATTTATTATAATATATATTTATATTGTATTTATATATTATATTTCTTTGGATACGAGAATGGATGGCTTATTTATTTGTTAATTGAAATATTTTTGAATTAAAATACCATAATGTGTTATATGGTAATGTGTATTTTTAAATATTTGAATAATTAATTAATTGTATTTAGCTTTTATTTGGTATTTATTGAATTTATTTTTATTTTTATAAACGAAAACATTGTATTATGTTATAGTAATGATTTTAATTGTCAAATATATATTGAATGAGTATTTTATTAAATTTTATTGTAACTGTTTTTGTTAGATGTCACAAAAAATATGTAATTTAGGATAATAGACATTGATTAATTGGTTGGCATGTAAGTTATAAAAATTAATAAAAAATATTATAAAATTTTTACAAGGAAAAGTGCATATTTAGTTATTTTTCACATAATAGAATGTGAATTATCTAACAATTTTTTAGAGAATCACGATCTCAAATCTTATATCAAGGCATATGATTGAATCATTAAGCACAACTTATACATCAAAATATCTCTACATTGCAAATGAAATTAAGTACATGTGCCTTCTTTGTTAATTTTAAAAATGTGCTTTTCTAGTATTATTGTTGAGCAACTTATATATTTAGACACATTTATTGTTATTTGTATTTATATAATTTAACCTAGATATTTATGTGATACTGGTTTTATAATTTCCTTACATATAAATTTGCAAACTCATATAATCCCTAGTTTTTAGCATTTAGGAAAGATGTTTTCTAATTTTATTTGTAGATCTAAATGTTTATTGATTTTATAATTTTAAATTTTTTTTAGAACAAGTATTTGATCCTTATTGTCTTTTATTTTTTAGTTTTCATGCATATGTCAATGTCTAACCATGCTTCTCATTTTACCTTAAGAAGTACTCTATTGAATTCCACAATGGCCATGCATTAAGCTAATAATAGTAGAGTTATTTTTTTAAAAGATAATACCTATCTTAATGGGAGAGAGATAGTTGATGATCATGATAACCATGTTGAGAAAATGGATCTATGCAAGATATTACTTTTACTACATATTTTTTATTTTTTTGATCTTGCAACTTTAGATTCTTGTTATAATTAAATAATTAGATGTCTAGCCTATATAGTCAAAGAAAGGATTGTTTCAAGATCTCCTTCATAAGTGAATCAAAATTTCATCATTTTTTAAGAATAATGAAATTCTATGTATGGTTGTTGAACTTCATTTGATCTAGAGCATATTGGGGAAAATACATTCTTGTGTACTCCCATTAAAAGACATCAGTTTTAAATTTTTCATGAAATAATTACTTTTGTAGGGGATGAGATCATCAAAAATCCTTATAAACTCAACAATTTTTATGTTAAACAATACTATTCCATGGTGATCACAAGACATATTATGATAAAAGTATAATTACCCTAATCCAAACATAATCTCCCCATGATAGAATTAAAAAATTCATAATTATCCAAGGAAGTGTTGGAATGTCAAGGATTTTATCTACTCATTTTAAATTCCTCATTTTGGTTTTTGTTTAACCACCAAGAAGAGGTGAAGGTTTCTATAGTAAAAATTATTGATGTAATCCAAAGGTGAGAATTCATGGTTTCCTCTTGAAGAAAGGGTTTTGTAATTTATTGTCACTACTTAGTAGGGTTCTTGGAATTGTACTACTTAGTAGGGTTTTACATAATATTACTTACACATACATATTATATAAATATAATATATACAATATTATATATAAATATATTATAAACATATAAATTATATAAAATTAAATATAATAAATACAACATAATTTCTAATATGCATCTATACAAGATATTACTTTTGCTACATATTTTTTGTTCTTTTGGTCTTCCAACTTTAGATTCATGTTATAATTAAATAATTATATGCCTCCCTATATAGTCAAAGAGAGAATTGTTTCAAGATCTCCTTCATAAGTGAATCAAAATTTCATATTTTTTAAGAATAATGAAATTCAATGTATGGTTGTTGAGGAATTTAGTTGATCTAGAGCATATTGGGGAAAATACATTCTTTTGTACTCCCATTAAAGGGAATCCATTTTAAAAATTTCATGAAATAATTAATTTTTCATCAAACATCCCTATCAACTCAACAATTTCTATGTTAAACACTACTATTCCATGGTGATCATAAGACATACTATGATAAAAGTACAATTACTCTAATCCAAACATAATCTCCTTATGATATAATATTGACAGAAATAATTTGGTCCCCTTGAACTCCTATGGAAACTCCATCAGTTGCATTTTCATTTAGTGTGCACATAAGAACGCAACCATAGGAATTGAGGCATATCTATATATATATATAATTTATATATTATTATTGTGTATTATGTATTATATATTATATTATTATATATAAAATATATTCATAAATTATTTATATTATATAAAATACAATATTATTATATATTACTGTATAAAATACATATTAGGAATTATATTATATTATATTATATTATTATATATTATTATATGTTATTTATATGTTTGTGAGATATTTATATATATTATTAGGAATTTTCCATCTGTAAATTTTTCATATGACAGTGAATTGCTTGGGATAAATTTTTGTAGAGCCTATAAATATATATACCATAATAGAAAAATATATAAATATAATAAATAATATTATAGATGAATATAATATAATAAAATATAATTATTATATGATATTACATTATATAAAATAAATAAATATATAATATATAAATATAATATAATTTATAATATATAATTTACTTAATATTTTAACATTTTAACACTTGACAAGTTGAAGGCATAGTATGCGCAGTTAAAAAACTTTATCAACAGAATTGCATTGAAATGGAAACGGAGAAAAAGTACGATAAAAGGGGACCACACACTAAGCTGTCAGCTTAGTGTGTGATGTTTAAGCCCGGCCAATTATGATAGCCAAGATAGCTCATTCGTACTCTTTAGATTATGGTTCCATAGGAGGGAAGATACCTAAAAAATTAGTAAGTATTAAAATATTCATCATAAAATTATTCAAAAGCTCGAAACTCTTTAACAAGGAATTGGATGATCAAAAGAGAGTTATGTATAGTTTTTATATCTCCCTTACTTATTTTGAGAAAATATTTAAACATTAAAGTATGAGCACACTCATATTCAAATTGACTAATAAGAGGCGTATACAACACTCTTCCAAATAACTAAGTAGAAAAACGATTAACTTCAGTCAGTCGTTGATATTTTCATTGCTAATTTCTTACACGCCACTCCATTCAGTACAGATGTGATGTGATTCGTATACAAAGATAAGCACTTACAAAGATATTCACTCAAAAGTCTTTTCACATGGCAATCAGAAAATGACATTCAATTACTTCTGCAAATTTTCCACACTTCCAATAGATTTTGAACGTCGTTACACTCTATATTTTCTAGACCGTGAAGACTTTCGTTACAGCTGAAGATTCAAGGAATGCAACTCAAAATATTTTTTACAACGTATATATTAAGAAAACTCTTCAATTCTATGAATACATTGAACACCCTTCTATGTATGTACGAAAAGTATCATTCAAGTACTTCTGTGGTGACAAAATTTACATTTACATAGACATTTGTATGTATCACATATCTTTATTTATAAAACCTTGTTCTAATTAAAACCTTGTTCTAATTGTTCATTTGGGCTCATTCTTTACTTCAATTTTATTTACATTTAATGTGAAAGAATTATAGTAATCTTATGATATAGTAATCTTGTTCAATATTATCTACAATATATTGAATATCTCTATAAAGAATTTGTGTTCAATCATATATTTCTAATTTATAATTGGTAAAAGCATCTAAATATATAAGTCACAAATACTTATTGTCCTATCAACCAAAAACTTTATATTTATTGTTTTTTAAAGTCATCTTATGAATCTTTTCATTGTTTGAGATTTATATATAGTTTCTTTTTAGACAAAATATTAAATATATTGAATATTTGTTTCTATTTATTTAATTTTTAAAGAAATACACAAAGCTCAAGCACATTTTTGGAGATCTCTAGTAGTTGATCAATAGGAAAAGTTGTTCTATCTAAAATATAATTACAAAATTGACATCAATAACAATCTAGAAGGTCTCCTAATCCTAATATGATGACAAGAATTTCAACTTGGCCTTAGCCTAGTATAGAAAATTCTTGGTGGTTCTTTCAAGGACGGTTTGAATAATTTTTATTCCTCTATTAAATAATTTCAAAACATGAATCCAAGGGGCTTTGGCAAGAGGATGATTTTGATTAGATAGATTCAGAGACCACCAAATAGACTTATAGTTTAGTAAGAGGCCACTAGGGAAATTATTACTTGCCCAAAGAGGCTAGGGCTTGACAGAATCCAAACCCTTCTTGATGCTATTAATATAAATATTCCTTACATCAACATATCTAGGTAGAATACCTCATGGTGTGGAGAGTAAAGAGTCCAAGTCCTTTCAAAGATGGTCATCCAATAAGAACACATAATAAAATATAATGCCTAATGAGAATTTCTTGGTACCATGTCATTCTAGAGCTTTGATGATCAATTAAGCATAGAGATTAATGCCTTGATGATGGATTAAAAGAAGTTCTAAATATACCTTAAATAAAAAATATGCCTTATGAAAGAGCTCTTTTTGTCTTAAGTGTCACACTTGAGATAACTCATAGTTGGAGGTTTTCATCTCTTCATGGGAAGATTTTAGTTTTGGAGATAACTTACCATTAGTAATGACATCTCATAAAAATTAAAAGAAAATTCCAGCTTTCCTTGATTGTTCTGATTGTATCTATAGATAGATTATTGAACATGTTTCCTACTTATTCTTTCTTTATATTATTTTCTCTTTCTTATAATTCTAATTTTTTATTATCATTTTCTCATGTTATATCCAACACTCCTACTCAACATATTTTATATATATTCCATATTGATATCCAAAGGCTTTAGTTTCATGATTGGGATTAATAATCCCTCAAAAACCTTCACTAATGTCTACTATGATGTTTGATAGATTAGGTTTAAAATATGGTTGACAAGTAAAAATTCGAAATGGTAAAGCATCCCTACTTCTATGCCTTGGTTGAGCACTATAGCTCTCAATAATTCTTCATAGCAACTTCTTAAATCCATAATTAATTTTAATTTATTCTAACGATCCAGTTAACTATTCATTTGGTTTATTAATATGGATGGTCAGTTTCTTTGATAGTGCATTGCTACAAAGTGGTGCAATGACTATTTGTCCCTTTATTGTTAGAATCTTAGTGTTTTCCATATTCTAAAAAATCTCATGTTCAACTACATCCCCTTCGCCATGCCCATTTATACTAAAAAAATTTCTTATGATCATGGGTTTTCACAATCGTCATTATCCTTAATGTTCTTAGTAGCATCCCTCATGGAATTATTTAAATCCTCATATTTTATAGAAAGAAACCCCTTGATGTTCTCTACTTTGGATTCCATAGCCTTCTCCATTATTTTATGGTAGGTGTCCTAAGTACAACATGCTACATGTATCTTCTACTCATCATATTGCTAGTACACTTATGCTCATACATTTAGGTTCAAGTTCCAAAAAACAAATGTGCATAAGCTAGCAAAACATGACCGACAAAAGCCAGCTATGGTTGCAGGCAACGTAAAACTAGAAGCTACGAAAACTTTTCTCATAAGGCGTGTTATTAAAGGCAGTACGGGATTGGATGATTTTGTAACAGATGTAACTGTAATGGGAGCTCTGATTCAAGTCACCTCCCATTACCGAAATCATGTAGCCAATGTTTCCTCCTTAGGAAGCTACAGTTACATCTGTTACAAAATCATCCAATCCCGTACTGCCTTTAATAACACGCCTTATGGGAAAAGTTTTGGTAGCTTCTTGTTTTACGTTGCCTGCAACCATAGCTGGCTCCCTAATGGTTAATTCTCATCCTAGCTCTTAGTCACATCTCTTTAGATATCCCTTTAGTATTTCTTGTATTTCATTTTCCATCCCCTAGGTGTCTAGTCCTCTCTCAAGAAGCTAGAACCTATAGTTTTATATTGCAAACCATAAAATTAGGTTCCCTCTTAATTTCAATATTTTCTTATTGAATCTTATGCCATTGCAAATTATCTATTATTTTATTTACTTTTCCTTTACCACTTTTATGAGGGTCTTGTTAACTGTTGCAAGTATGAAGAAGCAAGGTGTTGTCATTGATGTCAACTGGTCAATTGGTTATCAACTGGTTGTTGTTTTCATTAATGTTATGAATACAAGTTATTAGTTGTATATGTTAAGGATATTGAGAAAATCGTATTGAAGGAAGATTGCAGGTGTTCAGTGGTTGGTCTGAGTTTTTCTCTAAGATTTGCTTCTATGTGTGTGTGGTTCAGATATGTTGATCATGGTTGTTGGAAGCTACTATATCTAGATTTTTGGTTTCTGATTCATTGTACAGTGCAAGTTATGTTCACCAGTTGTGAACTGTGGTTTTTTTTGTATCTGGCTAAGGTTCAGGAGAAATGTTGTTGGTAAATATTTATCTTTGGTTAACTCTTATGACTTGCAGTTCTAAAGTTAAGTTGTTATGATTGTTTTGAAGATAATTTTGGTATCTGGAAGGATTGTGCTTAATTGTTCTATGTGTTTTACACTGGTTTGGCCAACCTTGTGTTAAACACTACCTTCATAATTGATGAAGTGTGTTGGGACCTATTTGGGTCCTCATCAAGTTTGTGTTTGGGTTGCCCTCATTCTAATTCCACCCTAGGTTGTTTTGACGTCAACCTAATTTGAATTTAATGATGGATGTCTGACTTTGGATATGTTTCAAAGTTGAAGATGATACAAATACATGATGAGCTAGTGATGAAAGATACACAAAGAGATAAGTGCAAAGAAGTAGAGTAGATAGATGTGAAGCAGGTGTGAATCAAGTGGATGAATGTAATGTGAGTGTGGCAGATCAGTGCAAAGTCAAAATGTTGAGTTTTTGGATGCAATGAGCTGAAGGTGGACTCTATCATTCATGCACATCTGCAAGTGGTTGAGAAAATTGTGGTGGATTTCTCTGTTGCATAGAGATTATCTTCTCTCTATAGCATATCTCTTCTATCTTATTTGTATCTCTATGGCAGTGAGCCCTCTAGGTGGTTAACCTTGTTGGATAGTGAGTCTTGTTCCAGATAGAGAGTCCTTGTTTTGAGAGTGAGCCTTTTTCTTAGGTAGTGAGCCTTTTTATAATCGGTTTTGATAATCTATATAGTGTGATTTAATGCTCACCATGGTTTTTCCCTCATTGGGTTTTCCACATAATTTTTTTGTTTTATGTTTGTGTGATGGTTTTTAGCTTCTACATTTGCACTTAATGTTTAATCATTTTAGCAGAGTTAAGATTTGTGATTGGTCTAAGTTTCGGTGAATGTTATAAAAGGTTTAATTTTCTACAACTGATTCACCCCTCTTCTTAGTTGTCTTATTCAACAATTGGTATTAGAGATTGGTTCCTTGGAGAAGAGCTTAACCACTTAAGGAAGGTCTGGGATGGCTAGAAAAATTACTCATGATTATCCGAGGTTTGATGGAACTAATTATGCTATTTGGAAAATACTGATGGAGAATATCTAGAGTATTATGGATATGATATGGAGAAACCTTACATTAATCCTTACACTCGTCCTGCTAATGGTCTGAGTACAACTAATGAGATCAAGGCACATGAAGTGAACAATAAGGTGAAGTACATTTTGAAGAATAGACTTGTACATTCTAAGTTGATTAAAGTTCAAAATCTAAAGACTTCTAAGGAAGTTTGGGATTCTCTGGAAAGGGCACATGAAGGTGATGAAAGGGTCAAAGAGGAAAAATTGTAGAATTTGGAGACACAATTTGAGCTCATACATATGTCTGAAGATGAGAATGTTAAAGCTTATGTACAAAGATTGGATGAGGAAGTAGTTGGAATGCGAGGACTTGGTGCTACAATAGATGAATCCGAAATTGTAAAGAATATTCTTAGAACTCTTCTTGATGCTTATAGTGAAAAATGTGTCATATTAATTTTGATAACTTAGCGAGGATTAGTGTAGTTCAGGTCGTGAGATATTTACCAAGGATTACAAAGTCTATTAATGCTATTTGCAATAATTTTCAGTTTGAGAAGCAAGCAAGAAACTATTACAAATCAAAGGAACAATCTACTACTGGACTACTGGATTTAATTCATACAGATCTTTGTGGTCCTACAAGAGTGAGAAATCTACAAGGTGAAAGGTACTTTATGCTTTTGATTGATGATTATTCTAGATATACATGTGTTACATTTCTTAGAGAGAAATAAAATACATTAAATAGATTCAAGATATTCAAAGCTATGGTTGAAAATGAAGTAAAATTGAGGATAAAATTCTTAAGGTCTGACAGAGGTGGTAAATTCACTTCCCATGAGTTTAATATTTTTTTTGAAGTGAATGGAATAAAAAGATAGTTATATGCTCTGAGAACTCCTCAACAGAATGGAGTTGTTGAAAGGAAGAACAAAATAATGATTACTGAGGTTGGTTTATCAGAAGTTTACTAGAGAGGATCTATTCACACTATTGTTTATGTATTTAATCGGGTTCAAGTAAGAGAAAATAGTACAAAGACCCCCTATGAGCTATGGTGTGGAAGAATTCCTACTATTGATTATTTCAAGGTATTTGGAAGCAAATGTTATATCAAAAGGGATGAAGAAAATCTAGGAAAGTTTGATGCAAGAAGTGATGAAGGCATTTTTCTTGGATATTCTACTAGAAGCAAGGTTTACAAATGTTTCAACAAAAGACTAAGGAAGATTGGAGAAAGCACAAATGTCAAATTTGATGAAGCAATGAAGAATTCAATTGATGTTGATTGATATATATCTAACGAATCAGGGCTTTCTCTGCATTAGTTTGGCAAAAAAATAATATTTGGGCAATTTTATATAGTTCGTAAAATAAAATTGAGTGACTACATTTAAATTACCGTCGACATCCATATATTTTTCCATAGGCATTTTTGGGGCTTGATTTTCTATGTTGGCATTCATATTTTCAACAAATGATATCAAAGGGCTTGATTTATATTTTCCTATGGTTATGTCATGGAATATATTTTGATTTTTTAATTGCTTTTAAGCAACATTAAAAAATATTCAAATATGTTTGGTTGATTTTAAATAGTCTGTAGATCAGTTGTATCATTGAGCATTGTGATTGTATTATACTCCTGTAGACCCATCACATCACCAGCCACACTCTTCAGCCATTTCCACTGTCGTTGGGCCTTACTCAATCTCTTGTCGGTTGTTTCTACCGGCCACCTCAGTCACTTTATCGACTCCCTTTTCTACCAACTGATTTGGTTGGCTCTTTCAAAGTTTGCCTGAGCTCCTTTTTTTGCAGGGAATTTCATTGCGTCCACTTTGTCATCCAGTGGTCAAATCACATCATATCCACCAACCTGGTATGAGTTCTTTTAAATCAACATGGTACACATCATTTTCTGCAAACTTTATATTATCAAAAGTTTGTTTATTTTCATATTTGTAAGGCTGGCGACTATTTATTGGCCATGGTTTTTTATTTAAAACTTTTGTAAAGTTTGTAAGACCGACTTTGGTATAGCCCGCAGATAAAGTGTAATGACCATGTCATATGTATGATCAAGTGTTTGTTCCTCGAGGAATTTTCCTCACTTTATCCCACAGTCACATCAATGACCAAGGGTGGCTTTCTTTTGCCCAGGGTGCTATAATTTTGCACCTATTTAGCTTGTATGCCCCCATAGGGTAGTTTTTTTCAAATTGTCATATCGTCTCACCATAGTGTCAAAATTCGACAAACAAGATATCGTCAGAAAGAGGATTCAAACTAATTTCTAGTGGTGCAATCTATTTTACAAAAATTTCTACCATGAAAAGTTCAAGTAAAATGAAGTCAACCTTTCATTATGGACTCAAAAGCCAATATCTTATCGGATTTTCAAATTTTGGTGATTCCAGTGGCATTCGAAAGATATTTCAGATATTTTTTCATCAATCCATACACTTCAATTAGTTTCAGCTCTAGGTACTCTTGCATTGGTTTTTTCCAATTTGGTACATTTGTTCAATCACTTGGACATCCTAAAATTTGACGAAGGATTTTTTGCTTTGGGTGGCTTCTCTTCAGTTCAAAATCATGTTTGGAAGTTTCTATTTTTTGTTGAAGGTCATTTTCTTTGTATTTTTGAGAAATTTCATAGCACATTATGGGGTTTGCATATTATCCTTCTTTGACTATGTTACACAAGGGAAACTATAAACAATGGTGAGATGGGATCATAAACCATTTCCAATCACTTGCATTATTTCCACATCTATATGGTATAGTTCCCCATCCAAGTGAAGGTATTCAAGAATTTTCTTGGAGTTGCAGCAAATATATTGTCCTAGAGGTCATTGGAATGCAAGTTGATTGTGATGTTTTGAGTGCTATTGATCATTGTGATTGTCCTCATATCCATTGGACTAAGATTTGGGAGCTATATGGAGATTCTAACACTCCTTCACTCCTCAATGATCATGATTCAGAATTTCATTAGATTTAGATTAGGAACCTGGTTTTGATATTGCTATTTAGGAGCCTTTAGATTTGGAATGCCTTGAGTCTTTAGATGAGGATGTCAAGGGTTCTACAGGTGCTTCTTCTCCATTAGAGATAGTTAGTATCCTTCAAATTTAGTGATTCCTTGTATAGATTCATTGATTGTGGCTTCCATCATTCATCAGGACACATTCAGTTTTCTACACTTGACATCACAGGATGGCTTTGTTTCAAGTATTGTTGGCTTGGCTGTAACTTCTACAAGTTTAGAGAACATTCTTGAGGGTTTATATCTCCTCTATTCAGATCCTACTTTGGATATTTCTCTTGAGTCTTTGCATTCCTTTGTCTCAACCTTGATTGAGGATCCAGAGACTACCTTAGAGACACTTGGTTTCTCTTCAGAGAATTCATGTATGAGACTTCTTCCCTCTCATTTCTTTATGGAAGCAGAGTTTCTTCAGCATCCACCATTAGATTGGCTTCAGTCTTCTCTTAGTGGTTTTGAGGAAAATTTATTATAGGGGGGTAATCTAGTCTCCATCTATCCGTTCAATCGAAGGATCATTGTATTTCAGTCCTTGGACCTTGTTCAACATTAGTTTATGAATAGTCCTGGTTTGTCACCTTCTTCATTGATTGGGCATGTTCCTGACTTGATTGTGGAATCTTCATCTTCATCAGGCAACAAGACATATGAGAAATTTTTAGAGACATCATCAGCATCCATATTCATCCTAACTTCCTTCAATTTTGATCCAAAATGGGAAGCATCCCTGCACTTGCACTTGGTTTTGTTTCTTCTGCAAGGGAGACAAGTTTTTTGTCGATATTGGATCATGTTTTTTCTACAATAATTGACCATTTTTTGAGGTGATCACATGTTCTGAGGGGGATATATAGTCTTCCTTTTTCCCTCCTATGGGGGGTTGTTGATTGTATTGTATCCATGTGACATATGGTGTACTTGGGGGGTATCATGTAGCCCTCCATCCTTCCTCACTTTTCTGCATTTCATCTCCTTTTTTGGAGAGGGGTTTTCTTCCCACTGGGTTTTCCCCTTTTCTTTGTTTGTGGGATATTAGTTTCATTTTCATTCTCATTTGTAAATGGGTACCTAAAATGGCCATCATGTAGCTGGGACCCATCATTCATTTCATAATCATTGCATTTTTCTTTTCCTCCCTAAGTTGCACATATGGGGGGTGTTGGTGTAATTAATTAATTACACTAACATAAGTTAACTTAGGTATTTTATTTATTTAATTAAGTCCTAGGTTGCATTATTAGGAGATCATTAATAATGGGGTCATTATCCTTTCCATGTATTTAGGAGATAAGATTCCTTCTAGAATATGAGTTATCATTTCTAAAACTTACCTCAATCAGTTTATCATTCCCTAGTTAGGTAGTTAGGGTTTACATGCTTTCACATGTTGTTAGATCAAGACACATGAAAACATCATATTGCATCTTGTATCTCTCTCATGCCTATAAAATTAGGGAATATGTAAATTTGTAATCATATTCTAGATCAATTAGATAATATCTATTTGCATTCCCTTAGTTGCAACACTTTTTGTGTGGGTAAATTTCTTCTTAGCAAAGGTCCTCTTGAAGGTTGTAGCTTCAGAGACATTGTGCATCCATGATTTCAACAATTATGAAGTTAATCAACAAGGTCATATTGTTTACAACTACATTGAGGAAGACTAGGTGGGGATGGAAGATATGGTTGAGGTAATGGAATGGATGTTGGTGTTTGTTTTGGTTGCTTATTATTTTGAGTTTTATATGTGTGAGCAACTACATGATAACTTGGTTGAACCCTCAACACATATTGTTGCACATGGTTACTAGTAAGTGTTTTTTTGATATTTTAAGATATGGACATGGGGTTTATGAGGTCCTATAATGGGAGGTGGTTTAGGAGATCCTATAATTAGAGGGGTTTTAGGAGGTAAAATAATCAAATGTGGGTTCATAATTTTAGCTTCTTGGAAATCTTCTATCAATGAAGGACTTGATGTCAATTTTGAATCTACACTTATGCAAGCCACCTTACTATCATTTCAAGGAGGAAATGTATCCATTATTTCATCCTCATGTATCATAATATCTTTCCAAGTATAAGAGTCATTGGGAGAGAAACAAACATGATTCTCATGATTCTTAATGATTGGATCCTCTTGTACCAAGATACCCTCACACAAGGGGATATGTTGGGAGAAGAATGAAGATTAGGTAAAGTGATGTTAATGAATGTATCAATGATTTCATTCTATTCCATCATAATGTTCTCATAGATAGAAAAACTATTGGTTAGCCAAAGGACAACGTATATCCCTTTTGATGACATGGAATGGGGTTTGAGGTTATCACCCTGATTTTTTTATTTAGAAAATCCATATTTTGTTATATCAAAACTAAACTTTTGAAAATAAATAATTTTTCTATTATCATTCTTTTTAAGGGATTATTGCATTGCATTATGTAAATTAGGGAAAATTAGAAATGCACAACAAAATCAAACATTTTGTAGAACAAAATTCTAAAAAAAGAATCAAATTTGAACATAGACTTCAGGAAGGGTTTCACAGTGCTAAAATTTTAGACCAAACTAACTAGACAGGGGCATGCTGCACCCTAGAAACCACCTATAGTGTCTAAGGGTCCTGTGTCTCATAGTTCAAGTATGGAAGTGAACATAGTTCTAGAAATGTGCCAAAACCTAATTTTTCTATATGAAGTACATGTATGCATGTAATTTTTGATATTTTTAGGACAATTTAATAGGTCCAAATGAAAATTTCCAAAAAATAAAATACTATAATTGACTATTTTTCCAAAAAAATATAGAAAAGCAAGTTTTTGATCTTTTGAAATGAAATAATATGTATTTTTTTTACTATTTCTATGATTTTCACTAAAATATACATGTATAAATGATAAAATAATATTGCAATTGAATTTCCTAATGAAAATAACTTAGATATATTACCTAACAAGGAAAAATTAGATCCAAAATTATGTAATTTTATTCAAATTTTTACAATTTTTTCCTTTTGATTTATGATGAACAAATAATGCAAGTGCATAGTCTTGAAAATTAAATAAATGAAAGATCTTCAAAGCACCTATGTTTTGAATTAATTTTTAGAATTTATGCTAATGAAAATTAGAAAATTGCAAGTGTAGGATATGTCAGGTTCACCAAAATATTGAGTAGGAAAAGTGATACTAATTCCAACTAGGTTGACTAGGATTATCTCCTTTTCACTTGACTCAACATTAAACATAAGTTGTCTAGGGTTTTATGGTTGACTTGTTGCCACAATAGAGAGTCAATCCCCTATTTTTATGTTTATTTTTTTGTTGTGAGGATAATAAATTTTTTGTGTTTTGACAAGCCTATTTGACATATAAACCTAGAACTAAAAAATGTAATTTAATGAATATAAAAAAACAAAAATTTAAAAATTAACTTTAGATCTTATCTCAACTAAGACACCGAGAGGAACCTATGATGAAAATTTGAGTTTGAATTGGCTAATCTAGGATTCCCTACACCTATAATTAACTCTCTCTTTTCTGAATCTTAAATTCTTGAAATTTGGATTAAGTTCTACACTTTGTTTTCCTAAGTTGTCTTCTATTGAAACCTCTAGACCTGCAATATGCACATGAAAAGAGGGAAAAGGTTATGTTATATAGGGGATTTCCTAAGTCAAACCCCATGTTGGTATTTATGCCTCCACATACAATGATTGATGATGATCCAGAGATCATGCCCTAGGTTGGCTAAGGGCCAAAACAATAATAATTAATTGAAATTGATAAATGACAAAATGATAATGTTACCTTGATATGAAAACCTTTGAAGAAGCGATGTCACATCCAAGTTGATTGATGTTGATAGATGGATTCCTTGAATGCTTGATAGACCTATAAAAGGTTGATTACCAAACATACTGGATTGATGCAACTAGCATGTAGAGGATAACTCAATACATCTTCATGATTTGGTATGATTGATCACAATAGCTCCTTGAACATAATTTCTTCCTTTATCTTGATATATTACAATCTTGAACTTGATTAATGAAAGTGATGTAATAATGTCATTAAAATTATTGATAATTCTTCTCTTGACTACCCTTGACTAATTTTAGAATACTTTATTTATTCAATTGAAGTGCTAGGATTGAAATTCTGAAAATACTTTGTATTTATGTGCAATTCTTCTGATTTCCCAAAAATCAAATGCCAATAGACAATAATTGAAATTGAAAATTTAAATAATAAATTGCAAACACTGAAATATTCAAATTTGGATTCAAAATAGGTGTTATAAGGCATAGTGCAGGGTATGTGCAGGATCATCATGGAAAAAATAGGCCCTTAAGTGGCGATAAAAATTCAGAAAATCATAGTTAGGAAACTTGACATAAAAATTTGAATAAGTTATCTATATTATTTCAAAAATATGTAAGAACAGAATCTGTAGCAAATTGAATTTAGTTTCTAAACTACTAGGTTTATTTAAACAAAAAAATCTATTTGGCAAAAAATTGAAATTTCAATGTAGTAGTACTTAAATTTCAGGGAAAAAATAAGAAGTAGGTGTCTGTCTGACCTCCCTAACCACAATAAAATTATAATATTGTTTTATAATATTTAAGATATAAATAGAGGACTCATGTCCCGATGTGATGCATATTTTTTAATAATTTTTTTCCAAGTAAATAATTAATTATGAATTTTTTATTACAACTTTTAAAAAATATAAAAACTCGTATGTCTGACCACCTTAACTTGGTCAAAACTTCATGAAATTCAATTTTTTTTAATCCTATATTATGTGAAGCATAAAATGTGACACATGTTTCAGATGCAAAAAATGTGATACTGTTTGAAAGCTAAAGATGTTTTTCAATCATCCTATCAACCAAGACTTTAGTCATCATTCAAATAGAAAATGAATAATAATTATTTATTAAATTCAAAGTAAAGCATAATTTATATTGGTAGAAAGCTAAGAATCTACTTTAAAAACCCTTTTCATTTCATCAATTTTGGGTAAAAAAAATTCGTTAGCCACATGGGAAATCATATCACTTACATATCACCACTTTTTGGCCCATCACGATCCTACACATACCCTACACCCTAGACTAGATCCACCTATTTTAGGGTCTAAAAGTTTCGAGGGAAAATATTAAATGCATAATTTTATTTACCATGTTTAATTTTACAAGGATGTTTATAAAATATGTAATTAATGCATAATTAGGTCCAAGAATATAAGGGGGAGCTAAAACTAGTGTAAATTTTTTAAGGGTGACAATTTTCAATGCTACAGATAGTGAGGTTGGGGAATTTTACTATACATTTTCTACAAAAAACTTAAATACAATCATATAGAATAATATATTAGTTTCATGTCCTATCCCACACCATGCATGACAAGATTATCTTGACAAGTTAAATAATTATCTAGAAATTGTTAGATTTGATAGTGATAGTGAATCCCACAACTCCCAAAAATCCCTCACAACCAAAACACTTATCACAAATGAGACATCAAGGCATATGATTTTTTATGCAACCAAGAGAGAATGATTGAATCCATGCAAGCATCTAATATTGAGATTAATTTTTAATTATATTGTCAATTGAATGGAATTCTCATATTGTAAAAAAGTACAATAATGAATTCTTATAAAAGAAAAAGTGAAAACCTTATATGAGGATTTGATTAGATCATGACAAGTGTCCTAATCCTATGCAATGAGGCAACTTGACTTATAAATAGCCCAATATAATTTATTAAAAAAATAATCCTAAAGTAATTAAAGTAATAAGGGAGATTATAATTAAGTAATGATTAATTAATTACTAGGTGATGTCCTAATTGCTCCAACACCCCCCCTTAAGATTAACTAAGGGAGAAACTAAACAACCCGATAAAAAATAAAATGATGGATCCATGGATGGGTTCTGACTACAAGGCCTGATGAAGTACCCATATACAAACAAATCAATCTCTCGTAACTAGAGAAAAGGAGAAAACCAATGGGAAAAAATTGAATCTCCAAAAGAGAGAAAATTAAATAGTTGCACTAGTGAAAGAAGGATAGAAGGAGGACTTAATGTGGCCCCCCATGGAATTTTTTTGCCACATAAGTACAATGAATGTCCCCCTAGTCCACAAATAAAGAAAGAGTTCTTGTGCCATTGATGAATATTTGAAGACAAAAAACAATTCACTACTTACAAACAACATTTCTCCCCTTAGGAATAAAAAAATCCACTGGTGATTAGGGAAAAAATTCCCATAAGATAGAACAATTAAGAATCTAAATCCAAATGATGTGTGCCTTTGAAAAGTGCTCAAGTGTCCACATGTCAGAAAGAGATGATGTCAAACTAGAAACTTGTGATGTAGAACAAGCTCCAAAGACAATGTCGATGATCGTGAGCTAACAATGATGAAATGGCTATCAACAAAGAGGAGGAAAATTTCCACAAATAAATCCTCTAATTCTATAATCTAATACTCTACAAACAAGGATGATGTCTAACAGATATGAATCCCAAGTAGTTGTGTCTAGAAGATGATGGAATTCTTGTTGCACTTAACCATAGGGGCCAAATATGTGATGGTGCCAAGCTAATCTAGAACAATAAAATATGGATATTGAGTCTTGGTTTAAAAAGTGGGAACATGAAAACAAGTCTTTGAACCATCAAAATATGCAAGACCTATGATATACTCAAGCTCCTCTAAAGTATCAACATCAAAGGGTATGGAATCTTCATCTACAAGAGGAATGAGACAATCTGTAGTAGGATCCTCTAACCATGGAGATATATGAGGGTCTTCATAGATCTCCCAAAGCCAAGTCCAAAGTGTGTAGGTATAATCAATGTTCAATACAACACACATAGTGTCATGATCAACAATAGAAAAAATAAATCCTACAAAATAATCACTAATAATACCCCATGTTGATAAACTCCTTCAATGTGTCTAGTGTAGGTATGATTCCATAAAGATAAGAAAAAAGATCAAGCCACTTCAGATATGTGAGGATGTCATTTCACCAAGACTCATAGTTATCCTTTTCTAGCATGATCGTAGAAGGATGGATATAAAAACCCATAATACTTAAATAAAAAATCATAGATTGATAACCTCAATGCATGTAAAGCAGTTCAAATAAAGTCATTTGACACAAATAGATCCTTTACAGGTGTCAAAATGTTCAAGAAATTGACAAAAAATAAAATAAAATAAATAAATAAAATGTACTTTGGGAAGATTTTGGAAAGTGTATGAATGCATCTAAGGAAATCTAAAATACCTTTGCAATTCCACAAGAATCACAAAAATAGGATACACAAGAAATACATTATGAGATATAAAAGCAAAAAAGATGATTTGACTTTGACTAACAATAAAATAAATCAACAATAAAATCTGATGATGAGACTTATACCAATGGAAACTTCTTGGAACTAGCTTTCTACAATATCTCTTTTAACCCATATTGAGAGAATGATTGAATCCACATGAGCATCTGATATTGAGATTAACCTATAATTGTATTGTCAATTGAATGGAATTCCTAAATTGTAATAAAGTACAATAACCAATCCTTATAAAAGTAAAAGTGCTAACCCTGGATGAGGATTTGATTAGATTATGAAAAGTGCCATAATCCTATGCAATGACACAACATGACCTATAAATAGCCCAATCTAATAATAAAAAAGAACTCCTTGTTAAATATCCAATATAATGAGGGGGGTGAATTAGTATATTCTTAAAAATATTGAACAAATTCCATCCAATCAATCCAAAGCATATGATAATTAAGATAAGTAGAATCATCAACAAAACATGAAACACAAAACACAAGAGACGCCAAATTTTTTATGTGGAAACCCCAGAGTGGGAAAAACCACGATGAGGATTAACTCACAATATAGTTTAAACGGTTATAAGATATTACAGAGGGGTGGCTCACTGTCAGGACTCACTATCCAAAATGGGAGGCTCACTGCCTATAGAAATGAAGTAACAAAAATAGCTAACTGCCAAAATTGAACTAATGAAAGTACACCTCATGTGCAAGTTCAATTCCTTTGTAGCTCAGTAAATTTGCATGCTAGAAAATCACACTTCCCCCTTTTCACTTCCACATATATTTGCTAATATTTTCTCACACACAAAAACATTACATCTCTTCAAAAGGAAAGCATCTTGTATATATCTCTGATTGTGCATAAATAACAATTAGGTT
Source organism: Sequoiadendron giganteum (assembly GCA_007115665.2). Classification (NCBI taxonomy): domain Eukaryota; kingdom Viridiplantae; phylum Streptophyta; class Pinopsida; order Cupressales; family Cupressaceae; genus Sequoiadendron; species Sequoiadendron giganteum. The sequence continues at coordinate 70,730,103 of CM021100.1, forward strand.
GGCTTCATAGGTCTTTTCAAAAATAATTAAAATGTGTGGTAAGAAACAACATGTCAACATGGATTACATAAAAAAAAATTAATCCATCACATCTTCAACTATTTGATAGGTTGGCCAGCAATAGACCTAATAGAAAAATTACAAAACAAAAAAATGATATGAGCAATTGTACGCATGATTCCCTATCCATGTATGCATTTTTCAGTCATGGACCATTTCCCAAAAAATGAAGTAGTAGTTATTAACTGGAGGGGATTTCAGAGTAAAATACCAAAGGCTAATCCTACATTACCGATTCAAAATACTGAATTAATGTGACCTTGAGGCTTGCAGCCTCAACCCATATATCATGGTGACATCAATGACAACAAAATTGTTTAACAAGAGATATGATCTTCATTTTTCCAACAACCTCCCCCTTTGTCATTGATGGCAACATGTGCCAAAAATAATTTGCATACATCCTATGTACAAAATATACACTACTTCTCATTCCTTTTCTCCCCATTTGACATCAAGGATAAAGGTCGAACAAAAACATGATTTACATAGGGTATATAATACATGGAATCAAACTTATGAACTCCCCTTGAAGAGTGATCTAAAGCAATGTAAAATAGAAAAAACTTTACCTAGAGGAGGGGGTACTTTGTAGATCCTGAAGAATCCTTGCGAGGCCGCTTTTCCATTCTCCCAACTCTGCTTCACAAATACCAGAGTTTTGTTCAAAGATTCTAAAGCAATAAAATTTTCTTCAGCTTCACTCAGAGTATTCAAAGTCAGATTAATCTTGTCTAGATTATCATCATTAGCCAAAGCATTGGCTACCTTAGCATACTCCATCCTCACGTTATCACCAAGCAGGCCGAATTTTTTGATTATCTCTTCCTTCTGCTTCTGTAACATAAAGAACTTTTCTCTGTGCGCAGAAATAACATTCCAACTTAGGGTAGGTGCATGAAGATGGGTAGCAATTTTGTGGCCACTTTTTGAAAAAAATTGAAAACTCATAGCGTGAGCGCGTTATAATGCGCTCACATTATGACATGTTAAAAGAAAAAAAAAGATGTCAAATTCATTTTCATTTTTTACTGTGTTTTTCTTGTTGCCCATGGCCAAAAACCCCAAAATTTCACTCATGTTCTAGGAGGATATTTTTTGCAAAAATCTTCATCAACGGTTGTTGATTCATCACCAGGATGCTGCCACGTCGAAGAGGAGGTCAAAGAGGTAAGGATTGTTTGTTTTTTAATTTATTTGTTAGTTTTAGGTTGTATTTTATATTTATTTTTTGAATTTTTAGGGGATGTTAATCAACCTAGAAACCCTCCTGAAAATCCATAGCAAGAACAAAATCCTCAACCACAACAACAACCTCCTCCACCAATCCCTTAATACCCTCCTAGCACACAACAAAATTTAATGGGTGAAATTAAGAACAATAAAAAACAAATTGAGGATTTAATCAGGAGGTTGAATGATCCAAATGGTTCAATTGTGGAAAGAATGACCCTGGAAACTTCATTGCAAGATATGTTAAAAAATGTAGATTCAATCAACAAACAATTAACTGGTTGGCAGGATAGGAGGGAGGCAACTAGGGCTTTTTACCAAGATAAATTATCATATAAAGAAGTAAAAGATTTAAAAATTACAAAAGGTGATTTGTGTGCATTATTCATTGACCCACAGTCAAATGGAAATCTCTCCCTCAATGTGAAGAGGTTTCCTATTCATTGGTGCCACCACCAAGAGATTAGGAAATATTTTTGGGATAGGTGGTACATGGTTTTTGATGACCCACCATGCAACAATTGTGAAGTCTTGCAGTATTTCCTCAGGAAACTATATGTTGAGTTCATCTAGAACAAAATCCCGAATTATTTTAATATGAGGGACTTCCCAAGGAGAGATGGGGGGTCGGCACAAGATAGACTTGGTGTACATTTGGATCCTACGTGACAAGTGAAATGACCTCTCACTAGGCCACCTCATGAGTACATCACCATAGCTTATGTCGTGACAGAGAGTGTCGACGTAGAGACTCTGCAGGCCATCAACTCTTTGACGCAGAGTGTCATCCAACATGCTAGCCCTCTTTTAGAGCACCATCCAGGGGAGTCTTCCACATTTGGGCTTCGATCCCATGTTTGTCAATCCTGTGGGGTGACTTGTTCATATCACCCCACCGACACTTAGGAGGTTGCTACACAAGATCCGTCTGCAACTATGGAGATGGAGAGGGCAACTGACATTTTGCATGACGTGTATGACATTGATACCCAAGTAAAAGTTACCATATTCATTGAATTTAATTTATAAAATTTTGATTTTGAAATGCAAGATTAACTAATTTAGTTTTATGATTTTAATAAACTTGCAGGGTCATAGTGTTGATACTAGATACACCAGCCCTACACCTACTTGTTTTTCTAGTACACCTATCAGTGGGGTATGTAACTAGTAAACAATTATAAATTTATTATATGTTAATAGAATTATTTTATGAATGGTATTTTAATATGTGATTTTGGATGTTGAATAGGCTAATATTGGAGGTTTCGAGGGAACACCTCCGAGTGCCAATGGATTTAGTCAAACATTCATGTATGTAATAGAATAAAGAGTTTAACTAATGAATTGTACTTAATATATTTGTGTAGTTTATATTCATATCATTGATTAAATGGTGTAGACATCTAAATTTGACCACTTCTACATGGTCAAAATCGTCTACTCTATTCATCTATTTCATTAATAGTGATTAAATAATTTATTTAATCATTATTTCATTTTCTGCCTAAGGTTCCTAAAGTATGTAATTAAATAAATTAAATACTTTACCTTACCCCCTTTCCTTCCCTAAATTAAATAAACATGAAAATTTATTTAATTTGGTCATTTAACCTATTTGGATTAAAACCAATTTTTAATTCCCCTTTTTCTCTCTCCTTGTCACATTCTCCATAACCCCCTTTTAATCCAGATTAAATTAATTAATCTGTGATTAAGATGTGCACCACTTAATCTTAATTAAGTGTCACATCCTCCATAATCTCCCACTTGCCTTTAATCTCTCATTAATTATCCTAATCCTATGTTTGCACAACCTTAATCAGAATCATTAGCCACATTTGGCTTACCTTTTCTAGTCAACCTTCCCACTTACCTTTTTTAGCCTAGACTCCCTTCTCCATGTGAATTTTTAATTCACATTTATTTAACCAAGGTTCCTCTCTTCCCCATGTGAATTTTTAATTCACTTTTATCTTTCCAAGTTCTTCCCCATCCCCCATGCAAGATTCTAGAAGCTTTGACTTGTCATTTCACATGTGCCAAGGGCTTCTAGAACCTTGGACTTGTCACATCACCCATATGTGACAAATCTCTAGCTTTTTGGAGACCCTCTTTTATCCACTAGATTCTTCCAATCATTGTGAATTTTTAATTCACTTTTATTCTTCAAAGGAATCTTTTCATCCCCCAAGATCCACCTCTTGTCTTTCTCTTTCACCTCATTTTCACATCACTCCACCCTAAGACATCTCACACTCCACATGTCAAGATGTGAGGGCTTGTGAGTCCTCAAATCACCATAGCCCTTCATCTTGATCTTGTTGGATCAATCCCAACCATTGAATTCTCTAAAGAATTCCAATTAGCCTATAAATACCCTTCATTTCTCTCATTTTGAGTAATCAAGTCTTTTTCAAATAAACTCTTGCAAAATTGCCATTCAAACTCTCATCCATTTTAGCTCTTATATCATCAATCCATGTTGCATCAATTCATTTTGCATCCATTCAACTTCATTGCCATCCAAAGAGCATACAAGACTTCAAAATCAAGGGCCAACCAAGGAAGCAACAACATGAAGGTATAACAACAATCAATTTGTTTATCTTACTTCTATGTTGTCCACTTTCTTAGGCTAATCTTATTGAGGTGCCCTTTTATCTTGTTACTTTTCTTTACATTGCACTATTAGTTTTTATCTAACATCTCACATTAGGAAGTAGAATTTTATTAGGATCACATTTTTGGCATGCCCGGTGGGACCCACAAAAGGGTCTCTTTCTTTCACGTTTTCTGTTGTTAGCTTGTTTGTAGATTCAGGTCTCAGAGGGGCGAACTTGCCCTCCCAGACGCTGCAGAGGGGCGAACCTACCCTTTGTTGTTTCGGTTGTTTTCTGCATAGGGGTGAACCTGCCCTTTCTGTTTCAGTTATTTTCTGCAGAGGGGCGAACCTACCCTTTACTATTTCGGTTGTTTTCTGCAGAGGGGTGAACCTGCCCTTTGCTATTTCTAACTATTTTTTGTAGAGGGGCAAACCTGCCCTTTGTTGTTTCTGACTGTTTTCTGCAGAGGGGCAAACCTGTCCTTTGTTGTTTCTAATGGTTTTCTGTAGAGGGGCGAACCTACCCTTTGCTGTTTCTGACTATTTTCTGCAGAGGGGCGAACCTGCCCTTTGTTGTTTCTGACTATTTTCTGCAGAGGGGTGAACTTTCCCTTGTTGGCCATTTTTTTGACTATTTTCTACAAAGGGGCGAACCTGCCCTTTGCTGTTTTTGACTATTTTCTGCAGAGGAGCGAACTTGCCCTTGCTGGCCATTTTTTTGACTATTTTTTATAGAAGGGGGAACTTGCCCCTACTGTTTCTGACTGTTTTCTGTAGAGAGGCGAACCTACCCTTTGTTGTTTTTGACTGTTTACTACAGAAGGGTGAACTTGCCCTCCCAGTTCAGTGTTTTTCATTGCAGAGGGGCAAACTTACCCTTAACAGCACATTCGAGAAGGTAAAAAAAGGGACATTTTAGCTTCGTTTTTGTCTCTTTCTTTTGTTGTTTTGTGCTCTAACCCACCAATCCTATTTGTTGATGAGTGAAGTTAGATTTCTTGCTGGTATCTTGTGTATTTTTGCTACAAAATCACAAAAGGGAAAAAGATAAACAACTAACATTTGCTTGCAGGGCCTTCCTTTTATTATGATTTTTAAAAGTCTTTCCTTACTGCTTTATCTATTTACTTAGTATAAGTAGGGGAAAGTAATATTTGTTGCTTGTTGTGTCTATTTTATTTATTTTACCCAAAGGGGGCATTAGTTTGTTTTCACCTTCCTCCTTTGCACGTTGTGTGGATCCGAAGGAGGTAGTTGGAAACGATTAATGTCTTCTTCTTAGCGGGACCTGCTTGGGGATTTCATCACCCCAAGGGACGATTCCAACCACGCGTATCGGCGAGGTATATAAAGGGGGGAGAGCCAAAGTTGTACCCCAATCTAGTTGTGTCATAATTAGCGGGACGTCGAAGCTAGGGTGATACCTAGATAGACTTGAAGAGTTGGTCCGAGTTTTTTAGTATCTCGCTGGGGCTCCCAACTCATGCTTGTGATGGACTGGTGTTCATGGTTGTGCCTCACGTACCGAGTGTATATCGAGTAATCCTTAGAAACCTTGTTCATCCTAGAGTAAGACCTTTGCCGGCCATACCTGTTAAACACTAATCATAGGATTGTGCTTGTTCAAAGTGTCTTTCTGTGAAGAACCAGTAAATTTTGATAAGTCAAACCATCATTAAATCATTTTAAGTCCTTGCCAAAATCCCTTATCCAAACCAAGTTACATTTTCCACTACAGAGGGGCAAACTTGCCCCACTATTTCAGACTTTTTACTGTAGAGGGGCGAACTTGCCCCACTGTTTCAGTAGTTTTACTGCAGAAGTGCGTATACGCCCTGCTGAACGGCTAGTTTCATCCGTTTGACCATTTTAAACCTCCGTTCGAACACTCCAAGCCTCCATTTGACAATTTGATCATCCTGAACACTCAATTGATCCAATCAAACCAATCCTCATCCAAATCATCAAATTGATACATTCCAATTATCAATTTTGACGGTTTTGACTTTTATGCAAAAACTTTTAGAGGCCATAACTTTTGACTCAGATGTGGGTTTTGGCTAAAATTTTACGGGGGGTTGCGTTATGAGCTGGCATGTGGATTCCCGATTTATTTGTGATAGGTTGGACCCCTTTCTAGCACATTTTCGAACCCCCAAAATTTCATCTTGACCCTCAAAATCACAATTTAATGTTTTTTTCTAGTTTTTTAAAAAACACTTTCGTTAATAACTCTGAATCAATATCTCATATTTTGGATCTTAGTGGGAAATTCATCCTATCTTAGTATTGGGTATTTTTTGGAAAAAACTTGGACTCTCAAACGTATTCTTATGAAGTTTCCTAAAATGGCAAAATTTTACAATTTTTAAAAATTGCCAAATTTGGCAAAAATCTGATTGTCAACACCTTACGTCCTCTAGTTAAAACCCATGATCTTGGTTTCAAATCAATCCTATCATATCCTTTGATCCAATCCCAATCTAAGCTCCAATCCAGTTCTAATCTGAACGTTAATCCCATCATCCTAATTTGAGCTTTTATTCAATCCCAATCTGAGCTTTCATCTAATCCCCATATTAGCTTTCAATCCATCATAGTTCTCTATCCATCATCTATTCTTTCCTTCTAATCTATATACATCATGAATCTTTATCCCCCTCTCACATGACCAATAATAGTAGTCAAGGGGAATCCTAACTCCATTGATGACGATAACGAAAATCTTGTTGATCATGAAGATTGTTATATAGATTTCCTTGACGCTATCATTGCTAGCAAGCTCTCTCCAACCGCCTCCCAAAATCCAACTACTCCTTTGAACTATCCCACCATGCTTTCATCCATATCTAATAACGGTCCTTATGCTATCCTTGACAAGGGATATCCAACATCCTCACCATTGACATATTCATCATATCCCCCCTCTCAACCTCTATTCTATCCAACATCCACATCCTCTTATCCTCATCATCATCAACAATCCCAATACCTCTACCTTAATCCCACATCCCAATCTTCCCATCCTAATCCAACACCTACACCTTCCTATCACAATCCCCCATCCCAATATTCCTCCTATCCTAATCCACCATCTCAATCCTCTCATCCTAATCTACCATCTATATCCTCCTGTGCCAACCCACCATACATGTCTTCCTATGGTGGTCCACCATCTCAATATTCCTATTCTAGTCCAACATCCACACCTTTCTATCACATCCCCCATCCCAATATCCTTACATTAATTCCACATCTCCCCATTCTAATCCTTCATCTACATCTTCCTGCTATCACTCACCATCCCAATCTCCCCATTCTAATCCAACATCCACATCCTCCTACATCACTCTCCCTTTTCCCGCATTATATCTTAATCCTCCATCTCCTCCAACCACTCCTAGTCCCCCATCTAGTCCCATCCACTCATCTAATCCTAATCCTCCATCTCCTCCTAGTTCTTCATCTAATCCCATCCATTCATCTAATCCTAATCCTCCAACCACTCCTAGTCCTTCATCTAGTCCCATCCACTCATCTAATAATAATCCTCCATCTCCTCCTAGTTCTATAGCTAATCCTCATCCAGACATCCACTCATATAATCCTCCAATTCTTAATCATAATCCTCCATCTCCTCCTAGTTTTACATCTAATCCTTATCCACCAATCCCTAATCCTCCATCCATTCCCATCCCTTCAGCTAATCCTAGTCCTACATCCATTTCCATCCCTTCATCTAATCCTAATCCTCCATCTCCTCCTAGTCCTGCATCCAATCCCATCCCTTCATCTAATCTTTATCCACCAATCACTAATCCTCCATCCATTCCCATCCCTTCATCTAATCCTAGTCCTACATCCATTCCCATCCCTTCATCTAATCCTAATCCTCCATCTCCTCCTAATCCTACATCCAATCCCATCCCCACATCTAATCCTAATCCACCAATCCCTAATCCTTATTTTCCATCCATACATTCCCATCACTCTACCTAATCCTACATCCCTTCCCAATGTTTCCCAAAGATCTACATACACTTCCTTCGTAAAATCACTCTTTTTCACTAGTTTTCACCCTCTTTCACCTAGGGTTTCTCACTTATTCACTTCTCTAACCACTTACAAACTCTCAGATCTTCTAAACACCCTCAAATTCACCTGCTCTCATAGTTTTTAGGGGACTTTATCCACTTCTAAACCCCTGTCCTCTTTTCACTCACTCTAGCCTTGTTTAAAAGGCACCAAAATTGGTTTTTCACTAGAGCAGCGAGGAGAACTCACACAAAAACTTCACCAAACCAATTCCTTACCTTCTACACCTAATCCTACTTTAGACTGGTCCATTCCACCAAGAGACTTTTGGATGTTGTGATTGTATTTTTGATATGTGGTTGTCATTGATGTTAACACTATTAACATTGATAATTTTGAAGGCTGTATATGTCGAGGAGATTGAGAAAATTACAATAAATATGTTACAGGTAGTTTGTGAAGCTGTGAAGATCAGAGTAGTGGAAAGTTCAGTAAGTTGGTATTTAGAAGTCACACATTAAAGGGTTTATTTCTGAGCCTATCTAGTATGTTCTTCGAAAGTTTCAAAGGTGCACATCAAGATTGGAGAAAGTTATTAGTTTCTGAGTTCCTACAGTTATTCTGTTACTGTAGCAGGCATTTCTCAAAGAAGAGAATGCAATTTAAGTAAATTGAGTTATTGTGTATGCTCCTGAGATGTTCAATGATGTTTCTAGATCGTGCCCTATCATTTTGGTATGTCTGCATTGATTGATGTGTTCGTGATCGAATATTTTTCCTTTCTGTGTTTGAGTTTTCATGTTCTTGGCCGACATGATGGTGGTAGCATGTTGCAGATCCTTGTGAATCAATTTTTGAATGCTTGGCATGTTCAAGGATGCTGATTTAGGTCTTCAGTATGTTATGGCTGACTTAGGTTGGTACACATTGAGATTTGTTCATGAATTGGGCCGACAGTTTGTAATTCATTTATTCCTTATTTGTGTCCGACAAAGTTGTTGATGTAAATTCATGTAGCGGATATATAAGAGTGATTGTTTCCTCATTTTTATGTATGATCGGTGAATGTATACGAAGTGTGTGGAAGATACGTGTGAATAAATATCAGATCATTCGAGTGTAGAGTAGAGTGTGAAGAAGTTTGAGCGAAGTGTGAAGAAGTATTTTTGTGCCTAAATAGAACTGTCATCAGGCTTTTGAAGAAGCTAATTTCTTAGTTCAACCCCATCAAATGGATTTAATTTGATTGTCTTATGTAAGGCAGTGAGCCTTCCCTTTGAGCAGTGAGCTCTAGGTAGTGTGCCTGAATGCATGTGAATTCCCATTATTCATTTCTCTTATGCTTTTAACAAGGTATGAATTATGGATTAACCTCCACCATGGTTTTTCCCCTAACAAGGTTTCCATGCAAAAATCTTGGTGTTATGTGTGTTTCTAATGTGTTGTTGATTCTTGCTTTCATTGTTAATTATCAGATCTATGATTAAAGGTTGATAAGCTTAAATTAGTTTTAATTCAATAACAATTGATTCACCACCAAATTAGTTGTCTATCCTTGTTTTTCCAATAGAAATAGTTGCTACAGAAAGGTGGAATGGACTTTTTAGTTCATTTGAGCAATCAAACCCTTAGCCCTTGTTTTCTGACCGCCTAGAGAAATTAGGCCACCAAAAGATTGAAACTCAATATCAAACGCTCAAATTAGTTTTAATTTGATGCCAACACCTAACTCCTTCAATTAACACACATTACAGATGCACTACCACCTACACGAAACCGTACACTGGCAAATGATGGAGGAAAACACATAAAATAGTTGTTTAATAGTGATATTTTATTAGTTTTCTCCTTCAAAATGCTTCAACAATAGCTAACAATGACGAATCACATATTTTAAAAAATTTCCCAGTCATTTCAACTTCCTAAGCACCTAATATTGCCTCTACATCTACCTTGACTCTTCATATTCCTCCACTTGGCACCTTTTTGCATTTTTACATTGATTGACAACTTTTGTTAAGATTCTGCAACTTTACAATTTATGCCTCAAATGACTACCAAAGACCATTACAAACTCAAAAATGGATATTGAATCCTTATTACATCATGAAAATACTTGTACAACCTCAAAATCCTAAATTTGCCTCATGGAGGCATTCTCTTGTAAAGGTGCACCTGCACCACTTTTTCAAACAACTCACTGCCTTTTCTATGCTACCACATTTTCCATACATGTCTACCAAAGCATTTTATCAAATAGTTAATTTCATCACTACTATGGCTAAAAGCTTAAAAAAGGTGTTTTCCAACAAACTATGGATGCTTGGAAAAAATCTATCAAAGCATAATAGTAAGCAATAGCATAGACAAGGTAGTTAGTAGGTTGAAAAAATGCCTTCAAGAAATGTGCTCTCATGGTGATGGAATGCCATTCCATCACCATGAGACCACATTTCTTCAAGGCATTTCTTCAAACAACTCACCACCTTTTCTATGATACCACATTTTCCATACATGTGTACCAAAGCATTTTATAAAACTAATCACTTTCTTGCTGCTATGGCTAAAAGCCTAAAATAGGTGCTTTCCAACAAACTATGGATGCTTGGAAACATTTCTATCAAAGCATAATAGTAAGCAATAATACCATAGAGAAGGTAATGAACTATCTGAAAAAAATGCCTAAAAGAAATGTGGTCTTATGGTGATGGAATGACATGACGTGCATTTGTTTTTAATGGCATTCCATCACCACAAGACCCCATTTCTTTGAGGCATTTTTTCAAACAGTTCACTTCCTTCTCTATGCCACCACAGTTATCGTACATGTGTACGAAAGCATTTTATCAAACGGTTCACTGGCTTGATGCTATGGGTAAAATCCTAAAAATGCATGCTTTCGAACAAGATATGGATAGGGAAAATAGTAAGCATGATAGTCAGAAATATATAGTTTAATAAGTACTCAAAAGTTTGTTTATTATCTCATACATTATAAGTCATGGCGTGGATCTGTATTGTAGTTTTTGTGATTGAATAATTTGTTGTTTTATTTTCATATGTTGCAAGCAAAAACACCTCTAAATGTGATGAGGGCAATGGAGATCGATGTTTTATTTGCTATAGAATCCTCAATGGATCTGACAGGGGAGGTATGAGGCAAATTACTAAATTTCAGTTTACATTCATTGTTATAGATGCTAATTAGTGAAAAAGCAAACCATTATTGATTCATGGTTTAATTTCTATTTGGATGGTTTATATAGGGCTTCAAAACACCTTAGCCTAGGCATGAAAATATTTCCCTCATGGAGAGTGATCATCAGATGGCGGTAAGTGATTATTTTGTTAAATATATCATTTTTTATAATGTAATTTCTATATATTAATGTCTTTACTCCTTATTGTAACAAATAAAACTTCACTAAGAACAAAACACTAGGAGGAGCATCAAGAGCACTCCTCAAGCGCATCAAGAGCACTCCTCAAGCGCATCATAAACAAGTGATAGATGTATCGCCATCCGATCGACAAGCAAAGGGAAAGAGTTTATTTCGAGAGCATGAATAGTAATGAATTTTGATTCTAGAGCCCTTTGTTGTATGCCTACATGGCGGTTTTGTACATATTTTGTATTGGATATATTTGACATTGTATACCTATATGGCTTTCTCATAAGCCTATATGGCTATTTTGTACCTATATTTGATACTTATATCGACATATATTGATGTATGTCTACATGGTTATTTGGTTAATACAAATCATTTTTATCGATCGTGTCCATATTTGCATTCTAAATTCACGGTTCAATAGATATGAGGTATTCAAGTGTATACTTTACAACTTACGTGTATACTTTGTGACTTATGTGTGCTCTAATGTATAATTTGTGACTTATGTTTTTTTCATGCGCATACCTTGTATTCATGCATATACTTTGTATTAATTTGTGTATACTATGTATTCGTGTGTATATTTTAAGGCTTACATGGTTTTGAGTACTTGTGCTTCCCTTATTCACATGTACATGCTTGACTTATTCATGTGTACACTTATTAATTGGTTAGCCCTAGAATTGATCATTGTTGTCCTTCATGGTTTGTCCTGAAAATTAATTGATTGATGCTAAACAACTTTATGTAAAAGAAAAAAACACATTTTCAATTGGTATTGCATGAAATGATTCATTAAAATATTTCAAAAAGTATCCTTGATATTAAAAAAAGATATGTGTTTATACACTTCAATTGTGCAGTCACCCTTTGGTTCTTTCAAAGAAAAATCGACCTATGCCATTGTTACACTACACAGGTAAACTGGATTTTATATTGTGCAGCTATATATTAAGCTGCCACTCTCAAGATGAATGTAACAATGATACAAAATAATGTTTGAGACTACACGAAGACATCAAAATGGCTAGTGTACTAAAAAAATTCTTATGATTTCTGAAGAATGTTGGTAACTCTACTCAGTTGGCTTCTTTTTTCAAAATCATATAAATTGAACCCTGACATCAATAGACTATGTATATCAAGCTACCACAATTCAAGTTTCAATGATGAATATTTATCATGCATGTTTTAAATGGAATTCAATTTTATGGTGGTTTTGTTGTTTATATGATGTTATGTGATATTCTAATCCTAATTCATGCTTCTAGGCTACATATATATTTTTTTTTGTTACATGTTTTTTGTACTAATGAACCCAAAACGAACTGAACCCCCCTCCAAAAAAATTTGTTTGAACTAATGAACTGAACCCCCGAACCCAAACCCGAACCTCATACAATCTCAATACCTCTTCCAACACTCTTCATTCTACCTACACAAACTTAATTGACCACCAAATTATGCTGCCCCATGACTTTACCCACTTTTACTCCCTCAAACCTCTCTTTTTCATTGAAAACCCCTCTTTTCCCAACTAGGGCATCATGCCATAACATAATTTTGACCTCCCTTGTGCTTTCAGACCTTTTAAACACATAAAACTCCACAACCTCACTCTATTTCCAACCTATTCTAACTTATTCTCAAGCAATTTCTTCTTTTCACCTCTTCTAGCCTTGCTTTTAAGGCCTAAATTCTGAATTTTCAACAGGGGCAGCATTAGTCATCTCTTCCAATGCCTTTACCAATGCTATTTTTTTATTCCTACCCCCTATCCTACTTACATTAAGCCTATTCCACTGAGATACAGCCTGAACAATAGGTGGAATGGCCTATTTCAACATATTACACTCAAACCCTTGTATGAGCAAGTTTAGACCTATTTTGGAAATCAACTTCTAAGTTACTTGGAACTTAATAGAATTCCACAAGAATGGATTCTAATCAAAGCTAAAACCAATCTACAATAGATTCAAATCATCTTAGAGAAAAATCCTACTGTACAAACCCATACACAAGTTGGAAATGAAGAAAATGTACAAAAAATAACAAAGAAATGGAGATATTTGATTGATATTCTCATTCAAACTCTTCAACAACCACTAACTTCTAGTTTCCAATGATCATACACTTTTTGTGTGGAAAACTCAGACTTCTCAACCATTGTATGTATGTTTCTCTCTTTAATTGTTTTCCATGCCATCATAAGGGATCAAGTCGGTTGAACGTAACTCGAAGCAATTTTGTGTGTTTGGGTGCAAAAGAGGACCATGCCTAGATAAAAGTACCTATTGGGATGCATTGGAGCAATTTTTTTGGTCACACGAATTATAAAATAAAAGTTGCACCACTTTGCAACTTTACACTACTTCCATTTGACACTTTTTCCATCAAGTGAAAAATGGACACCACAGGAAAATGAATTTGAGATAACAAAAACTGAGAGAGGTTATTGTAGAGGTTCCCAACGTGATCTCGTAGGCTCAAATGGATAGTTCGTAAGTGTCACGATTTACGAGTAATAGCCCATAAAATATCGCTTCCCTTTTTCACTTTGGACTATTAAGGGATCGATCCGGTTGAATGTAGCTCAGAGCGATTCCACATGTTTGGGTGTGAAAGAGGACCATATATAGCATAAATGTACCCATTCATATGTGTTGGAACATTCACCACCATGAGAAAATTCTTCTGAGATAGAAAAAATTGAGAGAGGTTATTGTAGAGGGACCCAATGCAATCCCATAAGATCAAACAAGAATTTTCTAAGCATCACGGTATATGAGTACCAACATGCTGAAGTTTGTAGCCATTTTTCACTTTGGGCCCTTAAGGGATCGATCCGGTTGAACGTAGCTCAGAGCGATTTCGCATGTTTAGGTGTGAAAAAGGACCATGCCTAGCGTAAAAATACCTATTCAGATGTGTTGGAATAGTCTTTTTGGTCACACGAGCTGTAGAATGAAAGTTGCACTAGTTTGCAACTTTCAACTACTTGCATTTGACAACTTTTTCTCCAAGTGAAAATTCGCCACCACGAGAAAATGCCTCCGAGATAGAAAAAATTGAGAGAGGTTATTGTAGAAGGGCCCAATGCAATCCCATAGGATTAGACAAGAATTTTCTAAGCATCACGGTATCCGAGTAACAACATGTTGAAGTTTACAACAATTTTGCACTTTGGACCCTTAAGGGATTTATCTGGTTGAACGTAGCTCAGAGCGATTCCACGTGTTTGGGTATGAAAGAGAACCATGCCTAACATAAACATGCCTATTTGGATGCATTGGAATAATTTGGTTGGTCACACAAGTTGTAGAATAAAAGTTGCACCACTTTGCAACTTTCAACTACTTGCATTTTACAACTTTTTCCCCAAGTGAAAATGTTAGTGTAAAGGTCTTAACTTAATTATGTTGATTAAGTTACCTTTATTCCCTTCTTAAGATTTCACGTTAGTTTGCATAAAGTGACATTTAATAATTATATTAATTATTAAATGTTATCCTATTAGGGCTTCTATTAGGGTTTTTCCTATTAGGGTTTTATTAGGGTTTGCATGATCTCCTTTTTATAAGGATTGATCCCATTGTATTTCATATCAATTCATTCTCTCATTCTCTCATTCTCTCTGATATATACATTTTTAGTTTTCAGAGAACCCTTGCTTGCTTGTCTCCATCTCTTCTTTTGTGACAGGTTATTTATATGCAGGTGATCTTCGGGGTTTGTGGTGTTGTATTTTCTCAACTCCTACATGGTATCAGAGCTCCACACCTACTGCTTCCTATTCTTGTTTTGAAGATTTTTGGAGCTTCAAGGGTTTGGGGTTTGTTTTCTTGATCTAGGGCATACCTGCAATTTTGAAGCATTTTCAGCTCAAACCGACATTGCCATTGTGTCCGCAGTAGTCCAAAACCCCTAAATCGATTGTCCATTCATTCTTTTTGGACAAAGTCAAAATCTGAGGCAAATTTTTTTTGCAAATACGGCCGTATGGCCGTACGGCCGTCCCTGCTTGGTAAATTTATTTTCAAAAAAAAATTTCCACCTTCTATTTTTCGGCAATTTTACAAAATATTTTTGATCTTTTCAAAAAGAAAAAAATTCCGCAATTTTAGGGCTTGCCAGCCCGGTACAACGGTACCCGCAGGCCTGCGGGCCCTGTGGTATGGTGGTCGGCATACTGCCGACCGTCGGCGGCTTAATGCCGACCGATGGTTGACAGTACCATCGACCGGCGGTACACTGTCTGCCCAGGGGTGATGGGGGGTGGGCCCACGTGCCTCCCCTCATCAATTTCTTTAAAAAAAAATTTATTAAAAAATCTGCATTTTTTTATTGTTTTTTTTTAATTTAAAAAACAATTTTTTTCTATAATAGCCCAATCGAACTTTTATGGTGACGGCCGTTTGGCCGTCAAATTTAACACAGTGTTTTTGCTGTGAAGGCCGTATGACCGTCAAATTTAACCTAGCACTGGTTTTTTTCCCTCTTTGGAGCTGATTTATTCTGGAGGCCGTAACTTGGGCATACGATATCATTTTTTGGCAAATGAGATATCGTCGGAAAGCTGGTTTTCTCATCTTTCCAGTGGTGTACGTCTCATCACATCTTTTTTCCGTTGGTCCATTCTACAGCCAGTTGAAGACAAAGGGGCTATTTTCAGTCTCAAGCTCATAACTTTTGATCAGTTTCTCCGTTTTTTGCAATCTCAGCGGCGTTGGAACCGTATTTCCGAGCTCTTTAGTTTCATCTATGCCATTTTTCCAGATTTCACTCCAAGTATCTTTTATTTAGTTATTTGTGTTTTCACACTCTGGTGGATTACCTAGACATATTTTCTCTTGGAAACTTTTTGTTCACATGGGATGCTTTGTTCTTGGCTATTCTTCATGTATTTCCAAAATTTTGTCCTTTAAGGACATTTTGAGTATCATTTGTAAGCAATCTTTTATGTAAACGCACTGATAAAGTGCCACACTATTGTACATGCATCTTTTGGGGATTTTGCACATAAGGTTGTGCCATATTTTGTACTCGCACTGATATTATAAAGTGCCATGAGGGGTTGTGTAGTTTGCCTTTATTTTTCCATCACATCCTTGTCCGGTGAGTGTCCCTCCACGATGACAGTGGATCATATGATTCCAGCCTCATGCATGTGTGCTTTGTTTTGCACACCACTATTTTAATTGTAGGTGCTTTTTTGTGCACTTTCAGATGTTGTATCTTTTTCTTCATGCACTATAGGGTGTTGCACACCATTTCAATTGATCTGTCAAGCTCCCAATTCATCATTATGGGGGGGTATTATACTGTTTGTACTAATGCTTCCTTGGTTTCACCTTGGAAGGAATCTTCCATTCTCAGTTGATCAGTGTTTCAGACTATTGGTTCTTGTGCCATCTGTATCTTCATTCTAGGTGTTTGCCTTTGTTTGCCATCTGATTCGAGTAGTGTCGTATGGGCACTTATGCAGATTATTGTCTTCTTGTTCTTGATCATCCTATCTTCAGTGGAAGTTCTTCAGCACCATAGCAGTCATCTTTCGACAGTTGTTTGCAGCTTCTTCTGCTTCAGTGATGTCTCTTCTTGGCTTTCTTCTTCTCTTTTTGGAGTAGAGATTTTTCCCATGAGGTTTTCTCTATTTCTCCATTTTACAGAGATTTGGTTGTATTTGGGTACGTGATCTAGCCTAGTTGCTGGGACCCATGTTTTCCTTCTTGCATTGTAGTTACCTTTGCTTTTCTGCATTTGTTTGTAGCTGCACTGTTGCTCATCTTAAGGGGGGGTGTTAGAGTAAAGGTCTTAACTTAATTATGTTGATTAAGTTACCTTTATTCCCTTCTTAAGATTTCACGTTAGTTTGCATAAAGTGACATTTAATAATTATATTAATTATTAAATGTTATCCTATTAGGGCTTCTATTAGGTTTTTCCTATTAGTGTTTTATTAGGGTTTGCATGATCTCCTTTTCATAAGGATTGATCCCATTGTATTTCATATCAATTCATTCTCTCATTCTCTCTGATATATACATTTTTAGTTTTCAGAGAACCCTTGCTTGTTTGTCTCCATCTCTTCTTTTGTGACAGGTTATTTGCATGCAGGTGATCTTCGGGGTTTGTGGTGTTGTATTTTCTCAACTCCTACAAAAAATTCACCACCACGGGAAAATGCCTCTAAAATAGAAAAACTTGAGAGAGGTTATTGTAGAGGGGCTCAAAAAAATCCCATAGGATCAGAAATTTTTTTTCCAAGTGCCACGGTATCCAAGTAACAACATGTTGAAGTTTGCAGCCATTTTGCACTTTGGATCCTTATGGGATCGATCCGGATGAACGTAGCTCAGAGCGATTTCGCATGTTTGGGTGTGAAAGAGGACCATGCCTAGTGTAAAAATACCTATTCGGACGCGTTGAAATAGTCCATTTGGTCACATGAGTTGCAGAACAAAATTTGCACCACTTTGCAACTTTCAACTACTTGCATTTGCCAACTTTTTCCCCAAGTGAAAATTTGACACCACGGAAAAATGCCTCCGAGATAGAAAAAACTGAGAGAGGTTATTGTAGAGGGCCCCAATGAAATCCCATATGATTAGATGACAAGTTTCTAAGCCTCACAGTATCTGAGTAACAACATGCTGAAGTTTGCAGCCAATTTGCACTTTGGACCCTCAAGGGATCGATCCAGTCGAACGTAGCTCAAAGTGATTCCACGTGTTTGGGTGCAAAAGAGGACCATGCATAGTGTAAAAATACCTATTCAAACATGTTGGAATAGTCCATTTGGTCAAATGAGTTGCAGAATGAAAATTGCACCACTTTGCAACTTTGCACAACTTACATTTAACACTTTTTCCATCAAGTGAAAACTGGACACCAAGAAAACCACTTTCAGATAACAAAAACCAAGAGAGGTTATTGTAGAGGGGCCCAACATGATCTTGCAAGATTAAATGAGAAGTTTCTAAGCATCATGGTATCCGAGTAATAGCATGCTGAAGTTTGCAACCATTTTGCACTTTGGACCCTTAAGGGATTGATCCGGTTGAACGTAGCTCAAAGTGATTCCATGTGTTTCGGTGAACAAGAGGACCATTCTTAGCATAAAATACCTATTTAGATGCGTTGGATCAGTCTGTTTAGTCACACGAGTTGTAGAAAGAAAGTTGCACCACTTTACAACTTTGCACTGCTTGCATTTGACACATTTTCCATCAAGTGAAAACTAGACACCAAGGGAAAAAATCACTCCAAGATAACAAAACTGAGAGAGGTTATTGTAGAGGGGTCCCACATGATCTTGTAGGATTAGAAGATAAGTTTCTAAGCCTCATGGTATCCGAGTAACAACATGTTGAAGTTTGTAACCATTTTGCACTTTGGACCCTTAAGGGATCGATCTGGTTGAACGTAGCTTGGAGTGATTCCACGTGTTTGGGTGTGAAATAGGACCATGCCTAGTGTAAACATACATATTCAGATGCATTGGAATAGTCCGTTTAGTCACATGAGTTGTAGAACAAAATTTGCACCACTTTGCAACTTTGCACTGCTTGCATTTGACACTTTTTCCATCAAGTGAAAACTGGACACCATGGGAAAACCACTTTGAGATAATAAAAACCGAGAGAGGTTATTGTAGAGGAGCCCAACATAATCTCATAGGTTCAAATGAATATTTTGTAAGCTCCATGATTTCCAAGTAATACCCCGTCAAATATTGCTGCCCTTTTTGCACTTTAGACTCTTTAGGGATCGAGCCAGTTGAATGTAGCTCTGAACGATTGTGCTCTTTTTTCTATGGAATTAGGTGGGAAGCATACTTAACTCTATTTTGGTTTTGGTTTGGTTGGATTTCAAGTGATTTTGTACATTTTAGAAGCCAATTACTGAGGGTCGGTCTGTATACCGTGTTTTAAGGGTTTTGAGTGCATTAAAATGTCATATTAAGCCTTCCACCCACTATATGCTTCTATACCTCGATGGAAAGGCTTAGTTAGGGTTATAAAACATGTGTGTAAGGGAGGAAAATAGAGCACTTTTAGGTGATTCCCTAGATTTCAAATGGTGCACTTTTGAGTGGAAAGTGGTGGTTTAGTGCTAGGGTTTGAAGAAATCTCTGGGGGCAGCGATATCTCTTGAACTTTTAAGCTTGTGCAGACCTTTTTGAAGGTGTTCCAGGATTTGGTTAGCTGTGGGAAGGTTTGGAGTATGTTTTTTCAATAAATACTTTCCTAACTTGTGAATGAAGAGGGTTTTGGGGTTTTTTATGTTAGAGGGCTTATCATGCCCTAAAAATGGAGTAATTGGTGGTTTGGCAGACCAGTTAATGCTTCCCAATGGTGGTTTGTGTGTGATAGGAATAATAAAGGGGGGTTGCTTGCTTTATGAAAGTTGATCCAAAAGAGTCTTATGAAGTTTTGACGTATGGTGAAGAAGGCTTAAATGGGTTCCTAAAATGGTGGTTTGTTGCAGAGGTTGTTAAGGAATTTTGAGAGTTAAGGTGGGAAAATTAGGTCTGTAGACCTACAAGAGTGACTAGGTGCAAAGTTGAAAATAAGCAAAGATTGAGTTTTGAGGGAAGGAAGGAGGTTGGAATCCTTTTCTATTGTGGAAGTGAGTTGATTGTCTCCCTATATTGCTATCAGAATCACTTCAAGTTTACATTTTTGCACTTTTTTCACATTGACAACTTTTCAATTTTTGCAATTTTACATCATTTTGACAAATATGCAACATGAACTACAAAATGACCCCAAAACCAAATAACATGACTTATTACATTATAAATTGGTCTAATATGACCTTATTCAATTGATAAAACTCAAAACACAAAACTAACTTAAGACTTCCATGAACCAAATTTGCTCAATAACCTTGATGCCCCTACACCAAATTTCATTATTTCAGTAAATATCATTACAAGTAAATATCATTACAATGCCTTAGGTACTATTTTCTCACAAATATTTTACAATGTCACTCATATATTCTAGATTCTCTTATAATGTCTATAACATAGGTGCTCATTATGAGGTTAACTTCAAATGAGTAACTTGAGATTCCCTCACAAAGCTTCACACGCTCTTTTATAATGGCTTCAAATCAGAATTGAGATTTCTCAAGATCATCAAAATAAGGATGTTGCATTTCTTTTTTGGCTAAGATTCTCTTCGATGGATCATAAATCAGCATTTTCTAAAGGGGAGACCAATCAGTTTTTAGTAGTTTACTTACAAATACACAAAGTAAAAGAAGAAAAAGAAAGAGCATCCAAAATGGAAATGAAATGAAAATATATGGAAGGCACTTATAGATAGGCATGGCAGTCTCTCAACTTAGTCACTCTTGGTCATACATCTTCACTAGGAGTTCCAAGATACCTATTGCACACAACAAATCTCATGAATAAAATATCTTGAAATTTGAGATGCTCTTATAATATCTACATCATAGGTGTTGATGATAAGGTTAACTTCAAATGAATAACTTGAAATTCCCTCACCAAGATTCGCACACACTTTTGTAATGGCTTAAAATCATAATTGAGATTTGTCAAGATCATGAAAATAACGATGTTGCATTGCTTTTCTGGCTAAGATTCTCTTGGATGGCTCATAAATTTGTATTTTCTGCAAGGGGACACCAATCAATGTTTAGCAAGTTACTTACAAATAGGAAAATTAATAGAAGATGATAGCATTGGCATAAAACAAATTAATGTGCATACAAGTATAAAATTAATAAGAACCAATGTGCATACACATACAAATTAATCCAACGAACCATCTAGGTCTGCTCTACTCTTTATTGTGTCAAGTATTTCCTCATGGTCAGACTCACAAACCTTCCACAAGGTCTTGTTCAAAGTTCTTACCCCATATTTGGTCAAACAAACATTGGATGCCACGACAAGGTTCAAGTAATGAAGAATCTTACGATGTGTGTTGAAGTCCTGAAATAGCTAATGTTTAACACTCTTATGTGGGTGCCTTCTAAGCCACATTCCAGTAACATCAACTGAGCTTGTAGGGTGTTCCGTGTTTTCTCCATCTATAACTGAGCTTCCAATTTCTTTTTGGCCTCAACACAATGACACAAGTAATAGTATGTTCCCTCTTTGTTGTCTTCATCTGCAATAACTACATAAACATGCCCTGCATTGATATGTGCAACAAATCTCTTGAAATTAGTCAACATTATGAATACAGTACAAAGTAAGATAATAATATGGAATTTTAGATACTAAGCAAGTAGATATATAATGTAGTTGAACTAGATCTGATAAGTGGTCAAAGTTGACCAATGATTCCATCCATGTTAGTTCCAATGTCGTCGAAGGGTGATACATGTGAAGTGGGCTAAGATAATTTGTCAACCATTTTTCAACCCACTCCCCTAACTCACAATTATTTCAAGCTTGCGTTGTACATGAAGAACAAAAGAATTCCATCTTCTGTGTATCAATACTTCATGAACCTGCATTTGAGCTAAGGAAAGAGTGTAGCTCACTTGATCCTATTAGTGTACAACAATCCTCATATGGTGCAATGTTAGTATCATCCATCAACCAAAAAAATATATGAATTGAAGATGTACCTTCATTCCTTGGACCCATCGAAGCATTACACCACTCGATGATTGATATTGCATCTGTCAACTTTGCACTTTCTTTATACTTTAACTCTTCTCATGCTAATGCTCTTTTCACACATTCTCCTGCACCATCATGCTCCCCCTTTCCATGCCCGACCTCACAAAAGTTCCACATATGTTGAACACCTATAGTGAGATGCATCCTACACAACTAGTAGAACATGCACTCATTCTTGAACTATGCTACACAATTATCTGACCATATTATATGTTGATTGTATGCTATGCCCCTTTGAGCCAAATTATTGAACATCTAGAAGCAACCTTGCACAAACTCTAGAGAATGTGTGTGATCATCACTAATATAAAAGTGATACTCCCTCAATACCTTCCTTTGGTCCTCTGTACTATCAACTACATGAATGAATGCTATGTGCACAAATATCAAAACTTGTGTGGAGTTGTAATACTATGACTGCACCTCACACTGTGGCTATAGAGTGTAGTTCTTTGCAAATTCCACCATTGATACTATGCTACTAACTGGAAAGGTGTCCTTGCATAGCTTGAATTCAATGTCCAACCATCGAGCTCTATGAGTATGCCTTGCATACTCAGACACTATATTGTCACGAAACATGGACATAAACTGATACACTAGAATCTTCTTAATAATGAAATCACACCTTTTTTCTTGATAGCCATCTTTTGTAATGTATGCCACTATTTTATACTTCTCGAACTCTACTAGTTTTTGTCCCACCTCATCTGTGCTTTCCATATGTTGACATAGTGGCATTCATTGCAATCCATTGCAACACTTGCATGAACCATCCAAGCATGTTGTCCTATAGAATATTTGGCCATCCTCTATTTCACATAATTTTTTTGATAAGAAATCTTTCAAAGATTTTAGTGGGGCTTCTATGCCATAATCTTGCAAAACATCGTTAGTATGCAAATCTAAACATATAGAATGATAAACATCATAATGGTTAGAGAATTCAATATGTAGTCTACAACAAAAAGTAGTGCATGTGTGATTTTTCTTGACATAAAAAGATTTAAGAATTTCAAAAAATCTTTGAGAAATAATAATTTGATGATAATCATTTTGAAATTTACAAAAAAAATTGGGTTTGAGTCATTTCCAAAAAATGCTTTGGATGTGGATCATGGTTCCAACTACCAATTCTCCTTCTTACGACATCCCTTTGATTCGGATATGGCCTTGTTTTATCTTTTTGTGGAAGTCTCCCTAAGAATGCCCATAATTCATTTGAATTAGTGCTCTCAATTCTTTGCTGCCTTTGAACGGATTTTGATAAAGTTTTTCTACTAATTCTTGAATTTGTTCACTCGTCTTTTTAATGAGACAATCTCTCTTTGTTTGATAGCTTACCAAAGTCGATGTAATGACATTTCGGGTGACATTACTATCCTTTGAGCGTGAGGTCTTACCCACACTCTCATAAGCATCCATTAGATTCTTCACAATAGTGTTTTCACTTGATGCATTCGATGTTCTCAACCCAAGAGCCTTCAAGATGTTTCTATACTTTAAACCCCACATCATTTCAACAAATAGTTGACATCTTGCGGTCTCATTTAGCCTTTCAAAGAATATTTTCCAAATCTTATCAACATATCTTCTACAAGTGCATGCTGGAATCTTACCTTCCATGTGCTACAAAATATCCCCATCAATATTAATCAAATGCTTTGGCTTTCTATGCAAAATTCTAGGTGGTTTTCTTCTAGGCACATATAGCTCAACATTAGCAATTTTATCAATATTTAATTGAGGTGGGCTAGATTGTGTACCTTCGATTGAGGGTGGAGTAGAAGACATACCTTGAGGTTCATGTGGGGATGATGTCATACCTTCTTCATCAAATCTAACAGATGATGTAATCTCAACTTGAGATGTGGTGGATGGTGTCCAACCATATTCACTTATTGTAGATGGTGTCCATCCATATTCACTCGCGGTAGATGGTGTCCCTCCATATTCGCTTGTGCTTAATGGTGTGACCCCTTCATATTCACTTTTGGTAGAGGGTGTGTCTCCAACTATGGTATCTGAATCTTTTGTACAATGATGTTTTTTCATTCATGCCCTTTATACTGCCAATTTTTGTTCACTTTTTGATGGTTGAGGTTCCTCTTCAATTGGCTTGTTTTCGTCAATCATTTCCATTTTATTCTTTTCACAATATGCCCTCAATCATTCTCTCTCCTTTTATTTGAAGGTTTGGAGATCTTCATCTGTTAGTTTCTTCCTTGTTCATTTCTTTGGCATGACAAATAATTTTACCTATAGCATGGTAATGAGACGAATATTAGTTCATGGTGTTTGATTCATTAGATGAACATTTAGATAGGTTGTTTTATCCAATTTGCAAAAATTGCAAAATGTTGTAAAAAGAGGTCCAAAATAGGTTCTATGTGTTTTGTTCTTAGAGAAAGGTCTTGGTGGACCTTTTCAGCATGTAATTACTTAATTTGGTGGTTCTTAGGCATTGAGGGATTCAAAAGTGGGAAAAAAGAAAATCTTGCAAAATTGTTGTCAAGGTAAAAATGGAAAAATTGACAAATGGAAAAATTTGGAAGTTTAGGATTCTAGTAGGTGAAAGGTTGGTTTGGTTCATTTGATATGGTCAAGAAAAAATTTAAATTGATGGAGAACCTCGAGCAAGAGGTAGAGGGGATGCAAATAATGGAGAAAACAATAAAGAGACCCTATTTTATATTCAATTTTCTATGTTTTTACTGGTAAAACAACATTGTGAAGTATTGTACGACCCTGTACAACCATATTTTCATGGGGTGATCATTTGGAATCATTAAGCTATGAGTCTAAAACATTATCCTTTTTGTCTCACTCAATTTCATGCAAATTTGAGTAAGTTATGGCTTGTTTACTAAAGACAGATCAAAACCCTTGCCAAGCTAAACAAAATTAAAAGAAAATTGCATTTCTCTTATTCTAACCAATGGAATCACTTGAAATTTAGTAAGAAGCTCTATTTTTGTGTGATATTTAATTTCTCAAAGTTTTATACTGAGTGAAGATAGTTAGATTTTAAAATCATGATGCCCTAGGCCATATTTTGGTGAAAAATTAGGAAAAAGCACAATGTATAGTGAGAATTAAAGAATTTGTTTATGGATTTTGATTTTTTCTTGAAGATATTGTTTTTAAAAGGTGTTTATGAGTATTTTGAATCTATTTCAAGATTTGGTTTGGTTAGTTTTGAAGTCCATTTAATGATTGTCATGTCATGACAATGATGTAACAGTCCTAATTTTCAGTCAAGAATGGTGGTTTAGGATACATGTTTGATGAATTATCATGAAGTAAGTTTGGAGAATGATTCATTCATGTTGTACAAAGATATTTATGCATGTTTGAAGCATTAAGAAGTGGAAATAGGATTGGAATTGAGAATTTGCTTATTGATAGGGCCTAAAAGGGCCTAGTTTGTTGATTAGGAGAGTTTGTTTTGAGAAGTTTTCATATTGGATATATCAAAGTTGGGAATTGGGTTGAACAAATTAAATTGATGTTGTTTAAAGTGTTAGAGAATTTTTTAAGGGATTGTGTGCTTAGAACTTAGTTTTATGTCTTCTATCCATGAGCTTTGTGTTTGGTGTGGAGCCTGATCAATCTCCAAGTGGGAGATTGTTGGTATGTGGCGACTGATCATTGTATACTGTACACTCTTCATGTATCGGGGAAAACCCCTTGTAACCAAATTTTAGAAGCTTCCGGATTAGGGTTATACAAATTTGGGGTTCTATATATATTTCCTCTTCCAAATCACCATGGAGAAAGGCAGTTTTAACATCAAGCTATTCTAAATGCAAATCTTCAACAGCCACAAGGTTTTGAGGTCAAAGGTATGGAGAAACTAGTGTGCAGATTGAAGAAAAGTTTATATGGCTTGAAGCAAGCACCTCAACAATGGTATCTTAAATTTGATAGGTTTATGGCTGAGCAAGGCTACAACAGGTGTAATTTAGACCATTGTGTTTATTTTTAAGATGCTAGGTGAAGACAGCTACATTATTTTATGTTTATATGTTGATGATATTCTTGTAGCAGGGTCTAACATGGATCACATAAAGGAGTTAAAACAACAGTTAGCAAATTCATTTGCTATGAAGGATTTGGGGGTATCAAAACAAATCCTTGGTATGCAGATTACAAGAGATAGGAAAAATAGAAAATTGTTTTTATCTCAGGCTGATTATGTTAAAAAGGTGTTGCAGAGATTTCATATGGAGAATGCAAAAGCTGTCAGCACACCTTTGCCCAGTCATGTAAAATTGACTAAGGATATGTGTCCAAAGACACAAGAGGAGGAAGAAAAAATGTCCAAGGTACCATATGCTTCAGCTATAGGTAGTTTAATGTATGACATGGTATGCACGAGACTAGATATTGCACATGTTGTAGGAGTTGTTAGTAGGTATATGAGTAATCCAGGAATTGAGCATTGGAATGCAGTGAAATGGATTCTTAGGTATTTGAGAGGTACATCGGATAAATATTTATGTTTTGAGGGCTCTAATATAGATTTAAAAGGCTATGTTGACTCAGATTTGGCAGGGGATATCGATACCAGGCGGAGTACCACAGGTTATGTATTTACCATTGGTGGGACAACAGTAAGTTGGATATCTCGGTTGCAAAAGGTGGTTGCTTTATCCACCACAAAGGCAGCAAAGGAGATGATATGGATGCAATTTTTCATGGAAGAGTTGAGAAAATAACAAGTTGAAAATTACTTGTTCAAAGATAGCCAGAGTGCTATACATCTTGCAAAGAATTCAGCCTTGCACTCTAAAACCAAACACATATAGTTGAGGTATCATTTCATTCGGTCAGTGTTGGAGGATGGACAGGTAAAGTTGGAAAAGATACATACAGATGTAAATCCAATGGATATGTTTACTAAGGTAGTGATAAGGGAGAAGCTGAGCTCCTCTTCAGCTTCGGTTAACCTTCAAGGTTGAATTAAAGTATATCAAAGCAGTAGAGTCCAAGGTGCTTGTTTCCAATGGGAGCTGTAAGTGCAGCGGTGTCGTCCAGGTTCAGTCTCCAAGTGGGAGATTGTTTGGTGTGGAGCCTGATCAGTCTCCAAGTGGGATATTGTTGGTATGTGGTGATTGATCATTGTATACTATACACTCTTCATGTATCCTCGTTGAGGTTCGGGGCTGGGTTGGGCCCCGGGCGGGGGTTTGGGGGCGGCAGCCCCCGAGAAATTTTTTTGTCTTGCTTTTTCGCAGAATTACCGAAAAAGGGAAAAATCACCGAAAAGGGGAAAACCCCAACTTTGTATAACCCTAATTCGGAAGCCTCTAAAATTTGGTTACAAGGGGTTTGTAATAGAGTTACAGTATGATAAGAAAATGCGATTATTCGTGATATTGTAATAGGGTTTTACACTGGTTAATGAAATCATTGGATGGCTGCGGTTTGGTGGATGTATCCCACATTGGGTGAACCACGTTAAATTCTCTATGTTATTTTCTGTGTGTTTTATTTTTGGTTTATTTGATAAAATTTGCATTTAGCTTTTAGATATCTGCCTTGAAAACCTAACACTTTGTGAAGGTAAAGGAGTCCTAATTGAATGGACAAGTTGAAATTTGGTTTAGTTTTGATAAGTTGATTGGAGTGAGATTGAGTTAAGTTGTTTTCTTCTTTTAGCATTGCATTAAAGTACCCTCAATGGTTTTTTTTTTTTTGGTAGATGCTCTGCAAGATAGGCTGCACCTTTCCCCATTTTGCTAACTTATCCTTGAATAAAGAGTCTTGAAACAATGGAGAGAAGGGTTAGAATCCCTTGTAGGTAGATTAATAAAGGAAACATTTAATAATATGAAAATATAGGTGATGAGGTAGCTTTACTGATGAGTTAATTTAGAACTAGAGATGAAAACCAAAATAGTTTAAATCGGTGTTGTCAATGTGGGAGGAGTATATTCCAATTTTTTAGAGACTTGTATGGAAAATTTGGTAGCATAGACAAGGCAATCAATTAGTTTGTATAGATGTGGTTTAAAAATGTAATTGGCAAGTGTATAGAATTGTGTAATTTAAAATTTACATTGACAACCTAAGGTTGTAATGACAAACAAACAATCATCAACATGGAATATGAAAAACAACAAAAATGAAAGAAAGCCATAATAGAATGAAAGAAAATGTGTAAAGAATTCACATACTTAGAAAACTATAGTATCAAATGGAGGAGTTCTACCCAATTATGTATCCTTTGCTTCTTCTTTCTTCAAACTCCTCAACAATTTGAATTTTTCAAAAGATTGTTCCCCTCCAAACTTCAATTATGTATCAATTTTCATTGGAATTCAAACATGAATTGATATTATATTCCTTTCAATATGAAAACTCTGCTATTTCATGCAAAGGTGGTGGAAAGATCATGAAAAAGGTGGTGGATTGTGAAACACATGCATGCACACTTTACAACATCATCAAAAAGCTACTTTTTGTTGGAGCACGTGGATAACCAAGAAAATATGTAGAATGTGGGCCGAGATCACAAGTAAATTGAGTTTTTTTACCATTTTTAGAGCAAGCCAAAACACGCTCACGTTATAATGTGAGCATGTTATTTCTTGCTAAAAATGATCATATCTCTACTTCAAAATGTGCTCACATTATGAGAAAGATGGTTTTTTATTAGATTTATTTTCTCTCTTTGTCTATACCCTCTACCCTAACTCTATCTCTCTCCTTTCTACCCTTATACCCTAAATCTATCTCTCTACCCTTAACCCTTATACCCTCAACCATAAACCATAATTCTATCTCTCTCTCTCTCCTCTACCCTTTACCCGTAACACTTATACCCTCTATCCTCTACCCTATATCTCTCTCCCACTCCCTCCCTCTCCCTCCCTCTCTCCCACTCCCTAAGTCTCTCCCACTCTCTCCCTCTCCCTCCCTCTCTCCCACTCCCTCCCTCTCTCCCTCTCCCTCTCCCTCTCCTTTCCACACTCCTCCCTCCCTCTCTCCCTCTCTCCCACTCTCTCTTTCTCCCACTATTTCCCTCTCTCCCTGTCTCTCTCTCCCTCTCTCCATCTCTCCCTAAACCAAAAACCCACTCTATCTCCCTCTCTCCCTCTCCCTCCCTCTCTC